>PVJH01007610.1:43126-91641 GCA_004026705.1 Nesogale talazaci | reverse complement strand
TTACTTGAACAAAACATTACTCATCTAAATTTGGATTTAAAATTTTCTAGTATTTTTTGACAAAGAGCAAATGTAGACTTTTTCCTTAAGTGAATGTCATAATTTAAAAAATGAATGTACTTTCAAAATCCTCATCAGAGATTGGCCTGAAATTGCCAAATATTGAAAATATCTACATTACCAAGTGTCACCCTCAAATATTAAAAATATCATTCCCAAATTATATCTGTACAACCTTTTGTTCCTAGCACAAGCTGTTTATTATTGCCACTTTGGTAACCATAAAGTATTGATTTGTTCCCTTGTAATCCCATTTCATTATTTGGAGGGGGGGCATTATTTGGTGGTCATGGGAGCTACCCAGCCTTGCTCCCAGAGAGCTGCTGCTGGATTTGAACCGCCAAGTCAATGGGCCACAATCCCGCACTCAACCACTACGCCACTGGGGCTCATCCTCACATTTCATTATTACCACACTTTTAGCCTTGATCATTTAGAATGAACAATGCTAGTGTTTCACAATAAGCTTACTGGTTTATAAGAATTTGGGGAAACAATGATTACTAAGAAACAGAAAATGTGTGGCGATGAGAAAGTGATGTTTTTCCTTCTGTTGGAATTATACAGAACCATCACCCAATAAGAATTGAAATGCTTAAATGACCCTCATATTTTTGTCATTGAGTCGTAGAAACCCTACACGACAGGCTAGAACTGCCCTTGTGGGTAGGAAATAGCCTGCTTTTCCTCCTCAGCAGCAGCAAGTGGTTTCAAACTCAACCACATCTTGCAGCTTGCAGTCCATAGCTTAACCCACCACCCCACAAGACAGAAAAGACTACAAAACCTCAGTTAACACAATAGATCTGTATTCATCACATATGTAAAATATTGTCAATTAGTAGCAGGACCTGGACAAGGCGTCTGTTGGGGAGTCACAGAGTTCCTAACTAGGGAAGGCTCAATCGTCCTCCACACAGAGAATCCCTTCTAGCCCGGGGTGTGAGAAGCTCGCATAGATGTTGGAAGAGAACAAGTAGACATCACTGGGGAGACTTCTTAATAGGCTCAAAGAGTCCCTCCTCTCTGGTGCCCAGCTCTTGTAGATCTCCTGCAAGTCTCCATTCTTTTCATATATGCCTTGACACAATTTCGGCTATCCACCTTTCTCCGTGCCTAAAACACACTTAGTGGGAATTTAATACCTTAAAATGAACTGTACTTTGTGAAAATACATTTTAAAAGCAAGGGGTTTACTCTATATTTCATGCTTTCTGAAATTAATAGAGAACATTTTTTTGGGGGGGGGAGGGCATCACTGCACTCAGGTGGTGAGAGCAGGAGGCCCAGCCTTTGCTCCGTGGAGCTGGAATCGAACCTCCATCCCAGTGGGCCGCAGTCCCATGCACAACCACTACGCCACCGGGGCTCAGCCCAACAGAGAACATTTTTAAATTACTTTCTTCCTGCAACTAAAAGAGAGCCGCCAAAGTTAGGCCTTGCTCAACTGACAGTCGTCTGGGCTTTAGTAATATCTTAAAATGGGTGAACATCATGGAGTAGAAACACCCTCATTGTTTAAATGTGTACATGGGCATACAGGATGTGTTTGCTTCTATGAAGTATAATCTGTGTATCTACCTACTGTCCAGACAAATGATCAATTCAGACAATTCAGTCTAAAATGTCAAACTAGATGTTTGCCATGAGGCATGTATAAACAAATTCTTCATTGACTGATTTTTTTAACATTTCAACCAGTTCTCTGAATGTCATGAAAATCAAAATATGGAATGTGGTGACCTAAAATCTTTAGCAGAAAGGTTGTGCTTTTCAGCAGCTTGCATTTTATGCATTATAGATTAATTTGCTTACTAAACAATTTACCCCTGCTTAGCATTTTAATAATTCAAAGGAGATTAATCAAGTGTAGATAAAAAAAGTTCACCATGATTAGTGTAAAGCAAACCCTTTAGCACCTTATATCATAATGATTACCTTGCAATAATCAGTTACCCATATTAGAATATGCCATCCTTATATTAAAAGTTCCAAATTAGTGATCTAACATAATTTTTTGCCCTACAAGCTACATAGCCTTTCTTGCATTTCATGTTGAATTACTTGTCATGCTGGCAGATACATAGGCAGGGTTAGATGGAAAAAAAACAACATTTTGAGACATATTTTTCCTGGATAATACAACAATTGCCATTGAGTGGAATTTGACTTACAGTGACCCTGAAAGTGGAGTAGATCTGCTTCCAAGGCTTCTGAGGCCAGCTGGAAGAGCGATTTCTTTCTCCTATGACTCTGCGGTTAGCAGTCCAATGTTTATTATTTCAGTTTTGTTTCATATTTCACAGCAAAGATATAAACCAGTATTATTTAGAAATTTCTTAGCACTTTCCTTCCTTTCTTTTTATACCCTCATTTTCCTCCTCTCACCTCTTCTGTTTCCTCTTTTATCCTGTCTTTTTTAATTTCTAAAAAATTATTCTTCAACCTTTACTAGGTGTATGGTACTATTCTAGATGATAAGGATACATATATAAATAAAATAAAGGTTCTTCTTGTGAAATATATATGGCCTTGTGGAGGAAAAACAATGTGAATAATTCATCTAGTGATTATACCTTGGGTTGCTAATGGCAAGGTAAGCAGTTCAAAACTGCTTCCAAGGAAGACAGTCTGGACTTTCTACTCTTTTTTTTTACCCTGTCTGAAACTAGCCCAAGCTCCAAGAGCATGAAGGGCAGCTTCAATGTTTCTTTTCCTCCTTTTACGACCACCCAAACCAATGTTTTGATCCAATAGGAAAGGGAACCAGAGGGTGGAGTTTCTACTCTTATACAGTGTTACAGTCTGAAACTCACAGGGGCTGTTCCACCCTGCCTATAGGATGCATATGAGTTAGCATTGACTCAGTATCCCTGAATTTGAATTTTTAATGTATGTTAAAATGGAGGGACTTCTATATGTCTACAATTCAAAAGGGAGAAAACTTCTAATATTTCTGGGGGTTGTGTTCCCAAGGAGTGGAGGAAAGTTTAATAAGGGAATTATAAGCATCCTGCGTATCACAGTTTTGAAATGTCACTACTCCCATTTGCCAAACTAAAAGAAAAGATTTTCATTTATTTTCCTATTTTTCATTAATTCATTTAGATATTCAAACATTTCCCATTGTTTACTTTATATGAAGTAATGATGGCCTACTTTGAAGTAGAAAAAGATAAAATAATTTGAAGTTTTAAAGTCAGGTTCAATAATATTGAATTGTCAAAGTTTCTCTGGAAACATTATTAATATTGAACAAAAGAATTTGAAGCTATAGAGAAGATTTTGTTTTTAGAGAGCTTAACAACATTACAAGCTCCTTAATTAAATATTTCGTGAACAATTTTTCATGACACTTTTCCACATTTTATCATAAAATTTATTTTCCCTGACAAATAAAAATGTGGTAAACCTCAAAACCATTTAACAAGAATTACAGTTTGACATAAGTTTAGTGTTTCTATTTTTATTTCATTTTCATCAGGATCATTATATGTACACTACTTGCCACCAGTGTTATTTATATTTTAATACAAGTAAAGATATGATGAAATGCTCCAACAATATAATGGATGCCATTCTTTAGACAAATATCTTGACAGACTAAAATTGAACTCTATGCTAATAAGTAATTTTATCTGTTTACATATGAGAAAATTAGTTGTGCTTTCCCTCTGATGGTTACTATTTTTAAATTCTTTTAGCTGTGTAAGAGAGAAATGTCACGTATTATCATACTACAATCAAATAAATAAATTTAAAGTAAGATATAGCCCAACAGTCAGCGGTAATTATACATATTTGGATGATATCCACTAAATGTAACTCAGAAATAATGAGGTTATCAAAAAGTGTTCTTGGAAAGAAGAATTATTTCATCTCCATAAATAATGTTCTATGTTATTAAATATGGCTTATGTTTTATGTTACAAAAGAAAAATACTTACAAAATTGCATAATTTTATCACTCATTAAACAGATGTTTATGAATCAAATCCTATATGCTATAAACAAGAATGTATCCTTGCCATCAAAAATACACAAGTGTAGTGAATGAGGTATTTTATTCTATGATGGGTTCTTTAGAGAGGCAAAGCAAGTGAAACTCATTAGCTAGATACAGTGATGGAGAGAGGTTTGTATCAAAATCATGGTTCACAAGGTTGTGGAGGTGGGCAAGGTCCAAGTCCATGGGCCAGGTTTCAGACTGACGGTTACTCTGGATTCCTAAGAGTTTCATGGGCTGATGCATCCAAGATCAGCAGGGTTCTGGTGGCAGAGGTCAATGAAGCCAAGGTCTGCAAGGAAGATAAGAAGCTGCTGCCTATTTTCAGGCAATACAGTCGCCCGCGGGCCCCAAATCATAGATCCAGAGTTCAGGTGATGAGCCAGATGCAGGAGACAGACAAGCAAACAGCAAGCTAGCTTCTTCACAGTCTGCACTTCTATTGGAAACAGGTCAACGCCCCTCCCCATCACCACTGAGGAAGCTGCCTTTCAATCAATTAACTGCTCATAGCAAATTTCATTAGGGAAAGTGATAGTATTAAGTTGTATTTCATCCTCAGTATCATAACTGTCGCTGACAACCTAGTCCAGTCAAATTGACACACCATTTTAACTATTGCACACTTCCGCTTATCAATGTGGCACCCACATGTAATTGCTTAAGCCAAACATGATCTCTAAATAAGTCTTACTTGTATCCAATGAGAAAACAGCTAACGGGCACAACCAAATATGTACTAACCCCACTTAAATTATATATTGTGTAAGTGAACAAGACAATATTTGATGCACATGACTGAGCCCTGGTGGTGTAGTGGTTGAGTGCGGCATTGCGGCCCACGGGCTTGGCGGTTCAAATCCAGCATCAGCTCTCCAGGAGCAAGGCTGGGTAGCTCCCATGACCACCAGAGGGCAGTGATGCCCTCCCCAGAAAACAAAAACAAAAAACAAATATTTGATGTACACATCCATACTAGGAGGAAACTGAAATTACTGAAGAGTTAACTCATAATTTCTGTCCTAGTTTTTCTAACTGATGACTACAGCAGTGGTTTTTTTTAGCACGACCCTCATCCACCCGTTAGGTTTTCCTTTTGCCATCAGCAACCATCTCATGATCGTGTGCCCACTGGGATAATCCCAAACTTTCATTCCTAGAGTGGTCGATAACTTTGCTTTTAATAAATATTATCAGTTTTTTCTGTTATTATTAGCAGGGTTACTATTTCTCTACTAAACTAAGGAATATTTGCAATAAAATAAATGTCTTATGATTAAAGTTTTTGCCAGAATAGATTTTTATTTTAAAGTATAAGAAGACCTTCATTTTTCTGTCAATCTCAACAGTACGTGTCTCCAGAGAGTAGGGATATACAATTAGCATTGGCGTGTTTTCAGTCCTTCACAAAGAACAGCTTCGATACCCTCACCCTGTGATTTGAAAGCTTCCTTACATTCAAAGGAATGCGCTCATCTCTTTGATTCCAGTTCACATCATAAAGCTCTCTTTTGAGGACTGCTCTACTTTGGAGTTGAATAAAGCTGCCTTTTGAATGCCACTTCATCCTTGTTTCTAATGTGTTCTCTATACTGATATCTTTGAGATTAAACAATCTAAAATCAAAACTTTTATATTTGTTTGAGTTTGTGGAAGACTCTGCAGTAATTGAAGAACCATAAGCATCTTCTGTACTTAGCATCTGGAGCAAATTTTCAGAAAAAAAAACCTTCATGAGTACAAAAGGATAAGGTGAGAATCAAATATGTTAATAATTTTGATATGCTCAAATATCTTTTCTTTATCCCAACATTTTATCATATAAAAAATAGGACAGTGCTTGTTTAGTATTTTTTTCTACGGAAACTACTTGGTATAAAATAAAGAAAATTGGGCTGAGCCCCGGTGGCGTAGTGGTTGTGCGCGGGACTGCGGCCCACTGGGATGGAGGTTCAATGCAGGCTCCCAGGAGCAAAGGTTGGGCCTCCTACTCCCACCACCTGAGGGCAGTGATGCCTAAAATTAAAAAAATAAATAAAATAAAATAAAATAAAGAAAATTGGTTGAAATTATTAGTAGCATAATAATGAAATTATCATTTGCATATGATATTAATTGAAGTCTTTACCATTTTTCTTCAGGTACTTCAAAGAGATGTTAAAAAGGGAATATTTTTCTATAGCACAATTTAGTGATGATTACCTACTCTAATCATTTTTATTGCTTCCTAATCCTCTGTAAAGATAATCTGTGGCACTTTTAACATTCTCCACTCTTTTCATCTTTCTGTGTGCGTAATAGATCATTGTGCCTCCTAGTATCCTGACTATTTATATTACATAAAATAAAAAGGAAAGGAGAGTGTTATTTTATGCATAACACGAAGAAAACATTTAAAGGGAGTAGTTATAATATTTGCCACTGGGCTCAGAGTCACTTGCAGATTGGGCTGCAAACTCACGTATCAATGGTTCAGGTCTGCCAGCTGCTCTATGAGAGAGAAATGAGGCTGCCTGCTCCTGTAAAGGTTTAGAGGCTTGAAAACTCCAAGGGGCAGTTCAATTCTGCCCTATACGGTCCCTATGAGTCTGCAGATATTCTTCTTATTGGCTTAGCTCGTCATAAGTCCTTTATAGGTAGGCACTGCCCTAGTGAGCTACTGAATTTACTAGTCGAAATAAAGAAGAGAACGCTGTACTCCAGACTCTCTAGTTTCCCATACATTTCTGCAGCCCCAGAGTTCCCTGCATAGTGCTCATTAGTCCCCTTACTCAGGGGTGGATTTCCTTTACTGCCTATTAGTTTCAGTGAAAAAAATTAACCAAAGCCATCATACTTTGCATTTCAGTGAAATCATTGATGTGATTCCTAGAAGTCACATTATTCTTCTAAAGACTTAGATCTGAAGTCCAGAGAGCTCATTTTGGAAAAAGTGAATTCTATAAAATGAAAAACAAAAATTATGTAAGTGGGTTATTACTATAATAGCAAGAAGAACTATTATAACTATTTCCCTTGATTTTTACATCTCTGTTCTGAATATTGATGAAACAGCATAATAGTTCATTGTTGGCTTAAAGCAAGTGTTGCTTGTGAGACTGTAGCTCAACGACTCGCTCCCCAATTGTGACCTTCACGAAATCTTAAGCCAGCCCTTCCCTGGTTCTATCAAGCTAGCCATGATGAACTGCATGGCTAAATGAGTGCCTTTAGTGAGTGTGAGAAGTTTGGAAACAATAGTGTATGGGTTGGCAGTTAGGAATGGAGCATTGTTTACATTCTTGGAGAATTACACAAGAAGAAATTGTTTCAGAAAAGGCGGGGGGAGATCGTATTCAAAATGCATTTCTATTGTCTCTTTACGATGAAAGAAGCAAAGGAGAAAAAAAGAAAGAAAGAAAGAACTGAGTAGTAAAAATGATAATTAGCCACTGAATGATTGGTATACCTTATAGGAAGTGATACCTTATCAGCTCCTTAGCCTTGGCATTCGCTGTTAGCAAGCAGGTCAATCAGCAGTGGCAGCAACCAGAGCCATCGGTGAGGGGAAGTTGAGGAAACTCCCCTCACGGAGCCATTGGAAAGCACCCTGGCGAGTGGCAGGAGCATCGTTGGGAAGGGGACTAGCCTCTGCAGGCAGGCCACGAAAAGCAGAGATAATGTCACAGAAAGTTGGGATCTTGAAGTAGCAGAAGTCAGAGGGTGTGGTGAAGGTTGGCTTGGGAAAAGGCAGTCTTAGCTGCCACCAAGTTGGCTTTGACTCATGGCTCACCTCTGTCCACCTGCTAGCCCAGTCGTCACTCTGTTTGAGGTCACCGCTGTAGCCACGGCGTTCCCGGCACTGACTAAGGTACTGAGCACAAGGCATGTCTGCATCCTTGGCAGAAAGAATCACTATTCTTTTTATTTTTCAGCTGAACTTTTCATTACTTCGAAGAGTAATATAAGCATAGGTGTAATATCAACTCATTGTGGAATTCCTAATGCTGGGATATCCTGAATAAAATAGGGTGATACATAAATAATAGGTGCACACATATACATTTATACTGATATAAAATGCATGTGTGTATTTATAATTATATATAATTTTATATATCAAATATCCACATATATATCCACATACTCATGAAATATCCTATAGCTGTATCTCTATATAACTATAGTTATATAAAATATCCCATGGTTATATTGATATCTATATACCTATACCATTGATATCATCTATATCTATCTTTTCTTTACCTATAGATACCCACATCCATGGCTTTCAGTATATGCTGTTTTGTTGTTAGGTGCCATGAGTCAGCTCCAATTCATGTAGGACAGAAGGAAACATGGTCTCAGAGTTGTATGAAATCATTGTCAGGACTGGTTCTCTCAGCCATGATAAATTGGACATCAGCAATACTATCCCTTGTCCCTTATATACTTGGGAAAGTATAGGGTCCAAAATATAAGTCAGCTCTTTATGGATGTGCTTCAGTAATCATTTTTAAGTAAAATCAGACAAATTCTGCTTACATGTAATATTTGTTATATTGATCAATCATTTCCATGTTCTGTTGAATCAACTCTCTTGAGCACGGACACAGATATCTTTAGGCATCTTGTTTCAAGTCAGTTGCCTTGAGTGAGATGATTACAGAATGTGGTTAATCACTGTAATAATAGCTTCAATGAATTGTGCCAACCTGTGTTGGTTTTCCTTAAAGGCATGTTGTTATCAATATACCCATTCAGACAAAGACTTTATTTCTTTAATTTTCTAGTACTAGACTGACATTGTTACATGATATGATAAAGAAAATACAGTGGAATTGACTTTAGGTGAACTCCATAGCCTCAGCTAATAAAGGCCTTACAATTCTGCCCTGGCTCTCCTGGAACACATGCCACAAAGCTTATTTCATGAGGATTAGAGACTCAAAAAACCCAATCCACTGCCATCAAATTAATGCCACCGCATAATGATCTTACAGGACAGGGCACAGCTGTCCCTGTGCATTTCTGAGACTGCGCCTCTTTACTGCAGGAGAAAACACCGACTCTCCTGCAGAGTAGCCAGTGGGTTAAAACTGATGGCTTTAGTTAGCAGCCTGCCACATAACCCCTACACCACCAGAGCTTGTGAGAATGAGAGAAGACTTGGAGAAAAACTTCAGTTTCCCATGTGGTAACAATTAGCAGTAGTTAGGCTAGCAAATGAGGCCACCTTCATCCTTTCAGTCTCCAATGAGTCATGCTCCAATGATTGCAGCAACCCAAGTGATCTCTGGAGAGAGGAGCAGAAGAAGTACTCAGATTGCACACCGAGTAAATGATGAAAAACGTAAGTTAGGACATGTATTAGGGTGAGTGGTCCAGTAACAACAACAATGATGGCAACAACACTGAACTCACATAGCCTGCTCCTGGTGCAGGGAGGAGCACTAATTGTTGCTAGCTCCTGGCCTGTGTTGTAGGACTACTTGAGTAGCGGTCCAAATGGGCAGGCCACAGACTCCAGCAGACCATCAGTGGTGACAATCCGTCTCTTAGTGACATTGCTTCCAGCTGGGTAACCAGGATTTTAGGATTCTGCACCGCTTGCTAACCTAAAGTTGTTGGTAGGTCTCTGATATCTAGGTGTTGATATCTAGATAAGGTTTGGAAGGACAACACTCTGTTGAACATGACCATTAAATAATCATCATAACTCTAACACTATGGGCTAGACTGGCTACATCAGACTAAAATTAGAAGATTATAGAAATACTAACTTCAACTCTGTAAGCTTTCATCTCACAGCACAGTTAGAAAACCAGCTTCTAACTTTTATATCTATTTCCATAAGATATAGATGATAGATAGATAGATGATAGATAGAGAGATTATAGATTTGAACTCCACAGTTTATCTGAAAGGCCACAGAATTAAAACATTGGGTAAAATATGTTCTTGACAGATGTCTGAGAAGAAAATCAGGGTATTGGTTGGCGCCCATAAGTGAAGAAATAGAAATATCTGAGTGGATTTTAATGCATCTGAGCTTCTTGAAACCATGATCCAGTTATTGCTCCTTGTCAGCATAAGCAGACTTCTCTGAATTGAATAGACTTTTCTTAGTGGAAGACCTGTATTTCAGTTAGCTTTTGTTACTGGACTAATCACCCTAAAGCATAGTGAATGCTTGTGAACATTGTCAATACGGTGCACAACTGGGCAATGTTTCATTTTTTGTCACAATTAATTCAGTGGCACCTAAGGATCCAATAACAGCAAGAGTGAGGGAGAAAAGAAATTGAAGTGGAAAAGATGAAAAATCAATGCAAGATACTTTGTACCCCTAATGGCCAGGGTTTTGCAATGAAATGCAGCCAATCCCTCAGGCAGAAGTAGCTTCTTCCAGAAAGAAGAAATGGAATTGTTATCTATTGGAAAAGTCCACCAGGGAGAGGACAATGAGAAATATATCTGTGTCTTTCCAACTCTGGATTCTATTTAAATTCACCCCCAAAATATTAATTGTAACCCCAACTATAATTTAATTTGTATTACCTGGGAATCTATTCTATAAGCCATGTTGGAGTACTTCATCAAAACCTCGAAGTGGTAGAAAAGGCTAATAGCATTGATGATAACAGTGAGGTTGGAGGTCCTGGTGCAGTCGTCACATGCAAGGTGGCTGTGAGTCAAGATTAATTTGAGATAAAGCTTTAGAGTCAATGGTCAGCAGATCTCTCCCGAGTAAGAGGTCAACGCCTGGGAAGCAAATAGACGGACCAAATGCAGGTTCCCGTAACTTGGTTTAATATATTAATTTTAATAAGTTAACTTTAATAATTATACATATCACAATTCAAACATTTTTCTCACCTACTATATGTCATCACATCATGTCAAATTCTAGTAAAATCAAAGATAAATAGGACCAAATCTTGAATTCCATATTTCTGTCAAGCAACATACATGTAAGCATTGCAACCCAAAATTATTCCAGGAACTAAATAACAGAAATACCATTATGGTTACAACAATAAAATAAAATCATCTTCCCTGGGCTGAAAATGCTTATAACTTCTTTTTACCAATGTAGTATTCCTGGTAGAAAATTATGATGAAGGTAACGAAGCACTCCTGAGAGGAGGACTATATGTATCATTTGAGATGGATTCTATACTCAATTTTGTTAGATTTTCATTTTAAGGTCTAAGGGAAGAACTTACTTTCTTGAAGAGTTTTTAATCTTTACCTATAAAATGTAATTTTATTAACATAATACCTAGGACCCATCTAGCTACAAAATTCTGAATTTATTTTTATTCTAACAATATTTCTGGGCAATCTAGGATCTTGGATTGTACCTACTGAACCATTTCTTCCATTTTTATTACTCCTTACTTTGCCTCTGGAAATAAGGTTAACTTGAAAATAAAATGTTAGTTTAGTTCCTCTTGTTCTCTTTCTAGTACCCCTCTTCTTTCTCCAATAGTGTAGTTTACCACTTCCTGCCTTTCTATACCTTGACAGTGGGTTTACTACTAAGTCACTTGGTCGGTGTCTAGATGAGCCCCGGTCAGCTCCAAAGAATTTGTTTCCTTTGATTGACTTGTTAGGTTCCCTTATTGAGGATCTTTCACTCTTTTATTTTGCTTCTTTCCTATATTGCAGAGGTCTGCAGGGTTCTTTGTCTCTTCAAGAAGTTATTGCCCTGAGGATTGCCTAGTCAGACATTATTTTTATGGTTGTTACAAATGAGGTTAAGGTGGTTTAGCATTTTTAAGGTAAGATAACTCAGAGGTCTATTGCCAGTTTTCATTTTTTCTTTTTATAAGTTGAATCACTTGGTTTTCAAATAGAGCTATGTTTGATACCATGATGAGAAGTCAACGCAATATCAGCATATAAGCCATCTATCTATAAAGCATTTCTAAAACAAGTCTGGCATATGAATTTCCACAGTATTGAGCAATATCAAACATCTGTAGTCTATAAATAAATTGCTTGTGAAGATTCCAAAATTACCCTAAAAGAGTCTGACAAGTGAAATGGTTGATTTTTTTCACTAAATCATTTTTTGTGAATAAGTTCATAAAATAGACTAGTTATTAGTCATATTTATATTAGCAGGAGAAAAAGTAGATAATAATAAGGTGCTAACACTAGGTTCTGGTCCCTGAACTTGATTTTCAGCAACCTATTTGACTCTGTACAGCATCTAAATCTGAAAATTGGGAATAAAAGTCTGTAATTTAGATAAAATTTCTGTGTGCTGTTTTCTGCAATGTACATTTAGAAGAAACATGCCCATTACTTAGAGATCCAGCTTCTGGAGTAAATTTAGGAAATTCATTGTATAGCCTCTTTACTAGTACATGCAGTTACGTGCTGCTTAACCACCATGATATGTTAGGGAAAACAGGATGTTATGGGAGTTAGTTGTTATGTAAATATCTAAATATATACATGCAAATCATTAACAAGTTCTGTTCATATGTCTATTTTTAAGTCATTTTGCTTATGAATTAGACAACTAGCCACAATTTATAACTAAAGTCAGTTAGTCAAATGTTTGTCCTACTATATAGTGTAACACATCTATTCACAAAAAAGAAAGAAAAATTTCACACCAAAAAACCTATTGTTAAGGAATGTATAGAAAAATGTGGGTGGGTACATACAATAGACTTAGGCTTGTCTAAAATAAAATAATGAAATTGTCAAACATCTCATGACATGAACATTTTGGAAGATATTATGCTCAGCAAAGCCAGTCAATCTCATGAAGAAAAATGTTACTTGGTAACATTATTATAAAAGAAAAGCAAAGAAAAATGGTTTCCACACCCAGAGAAGCAGACTTTTGAAGGTTACAGAGAGGAAGAGTATGTGAGGGGAGAGGGAGAGAGAGGGCTACACACACAAGGGCCTGCTGAATCTGTTACTATTCTGATGTGTTGAGCTGTGCAGCATTGTTTTGCATGCTTTTCCTTTTGTATATTATGCTATATGATAATTTTTTTAATACTTAGGATAAGGGTCCTCTTCTTTCAGAAGTCTTCCGGAACACTCTCCTCTTAGGAATACCTAATCTGAAGTCTATTGCACATGTCCCCACTCCATCATCTCCAGCTCTTGATTCTCAGGCTGGGGGAGAGACCAATAGAAAGAGACTCTAACAGGCCTCTCTTATCCACCTTGCCTCTTATTTTGGATCACTTGTTGTTCCCTTTCATAAGTTGAATTGTTTAATGAGTTTAATACCCTTTTTGGAAGGGTATTCTTTTGTCCTACTCATATAAATCTAGTGTTCATTATGGTCCCTACACATAATTGCTGCACATGAAGGTTAATCTGATTATAGGTGTATTTTTTGTTATAGATGCAAATATTTCAAACTTATTTTAAAAAACAAAAGTCATTTTTTTTTACAATGTGGATAGCATAGTATAAAAGTCAGAATAGAGTTTATGTCTTATCTTTGCTAATAAAACAAGGTGTGTGACTTTGCTTTTTAAAATGGTTGAACAAGAGAACTAAGATTATTTCAATAGGTAAAGATGAACATTTAAAAGAAGCAGCAATATATAATGAGAATTTTTAAATGTGAAAGATGAAAATATTTAAAAAGACATACACAAAGTGCAGTAGTAGATAAATTGAATTACTTTGTTGTAAACCTGTGCATTTTAAAGAAATAGTAGTAGTGATGTAAAAATTATATTTATAATTTATAGTTTAACCATTGAATAATGATAAGGCATATAGCATACAACTGGAATACCAATAGAAAAGATGACATAAAATATAAATATTTAATTACCATATTTGACAATAATAACACATGTTATATAATATTCTGTAAACCATGTAGCCCTTCTCACATTAGTTTCTTATGAGTGCTGTGCCTATTTATGTATGTATATATAATTTATATGTACTCATTGTGTGTGGAAAAAAATGATAATTACAAAGAAGATAAGAAAGGAAGGTTAAAAAAAAAGCATGCATGAGAAGTCACTGGCAAGGTGGGTGTGAGAGGCCTGATGGGGATTGATCAAGAGTAATTTAACAGAAAGAAATCACTGAAACCCAAATGAAGACTAAGTATGATAGTGGGACAAGAGGAAACTAAATGGAAATAGAGGAAAGAAATAGGAGGCAGAGGGCACTTATAGAGGTCTAAATACAGGTATTAACATAGGTAAGCATATTTTTATATGATGATGGGGAAATAGATCTATATGCATATACATATAGAATTAGTATTAAGGCAGCAGATGGATCTTGGGATTCCATTCAAGTACTACCTCAGTGCAAGAACACTTTGTTCTATTAAATTGCCATTCCATGATGCTCACCTTCCTGACAGGATCATTGAAGATAAATAGGTGCATAAGTAAAAGTGGTGAAGAAACTGATGGTGCCTGATTATCAAAAATAACCATCTGGGGTCTTATAGGCTTGAAAGTAAACAAGTGGCCACCTATTTCAGAAGCAGCAAAGTCCACATGGAAGAAGCACACCTTTGTGATCACGAGGTGTTGAATGGATCAGGTATCAGGCATCACGGAACTAAAACTCACAGCATTATAAATGAGGGGGAGTACAGGTTAGGGACCCAAAGTCCATCTTCAGGGGAAGTGAAATCCCCTTACAGAAGGTTCCCCAGGAGGAGATGAGTCCGTCAGAGCACAGTGTAACAATGATGTAACATGCAATTTTCCTTTAGCTCTTAAATGCTTCCCCCTCTCACTATCATGATCTGAATTCTACCTTTCAAATCTGGTTAGATCACAGGATGTACACTGGTGCAGTTAGGAGCCGGAAACATGGGGAATCCAGGACAGATGCTCCCTTCAGAACCAGTGTTGAGAATGGCAATACTGGGAAGGTGGAGTAGAAAAGGGGAACCGATTTTAAGGAACTTCATATAACCTCCTCCCTGGAGTATGGACAACAGGGAAGTGGGCAAAGGGAGACATGGGAGAATGTACTATATGACAAAATAATAAGAATTTATAAATTATCAAGGGTTCATGAGAGGGGGGTTGGGCAGGGGGTGGGGAAGAAGGAACTAATACCCAGGGCTTAAGTAGAATGAAAATGTTTTGAGAAAGATGATGGCAACAGATGTACAAATGTGCTTTGCATACAATGGGTGGAAGTATAGACTGTGATAAGACTTGTATGAGTACCCAATAAAATGATTTTTTAAAAAATAGATAAAAATTTTAAAAAGAGAAATAGAAAAACAAATGGTAGGATGTTAAACTTACACCCAACTATAAAGCATTGTATTATATACAAATGCCCCGAATGCTATAATTAATGAACATTTTCAGTTGAGGCAAGAATAAATAGGATACGTATATCATTTTACTCATATTAAGGACACTGAAGTTTATGTGGCATAGAAAAATATTATCAAAAGATAAAAAAGAAAGATCATCTACTAATTTCAGACAAAAGGGACTTCAGAACAAGAATCTCAATTAGCAATAGAGAGAAAATTTCATAATGATAAATAGTTAATTTTAATTTTAATGTATAATTTATACCTTAATAAGAAAAGTGACAACTGAACCAAGCAATCACGTTTAAGATGAAGACATTAAGACAGCAAATGAGAATGTAAGTATGTCAATAAAATAGTCACTTACTCATATTGATGTGAATGAGGGTGAGTGTGAAGTGTAAACCCAAAACTCATCTGTAGACAACTGAACTTCCCCTCACAGAAAGGTCACAAGAAGAAGATGAGCCAGTCAGGGTGTAGTATAGTACCGATGAAACATACAACTTTCTTCTAGTCCTTTAATGCTTCCCACCACCCCCATCATGACCCCATTTTTACCTTACATAGCTGGCTAGACCAGAGGATATACACTGATACAGAGAAGGCCTGGAAGCACAGGGAATCCAGGACAGAAAAAAACCCTCAGGAAGAATAATGAGAGTAACGATACCAGGTGAAAAAGGGGAAGGTGGGGTAGAAAGGAGGAACCAATCACAATGATTTACATATAACCCCTTCCCAGGGGGATAGACAACAGACAAGTGGGTGAAGGGAGATATTGATCAGTGTATGAAAAAATAGTAATTTATAAATTACCAAACGTTCATGAAAGAGGGGGGAGAATGAGGAGGTGATACTAAAGTTTCCAGAAGAAAGAAAATGCTTTTTGAAAATGATAATGGCAACAAATGTACAAATGTGCTGCCTCAATGGATATACGTATGCATTGTGATAAGAGCTGTACAAGCCCCCAGTAAAATGATTAAAAAAAAAAAAAAAACGTAATCACTTACTATGGCAAGCAAATGCGCAACCCAGGCCAAGTCCTGATTCTGCCATAGAATGGTACCAGTTGGAGGTTCTGTGAGTCAGTGGTCAGAGGCTGCCAGAACCCAGGAATAAATCATATCCTAATCAAGTTTCTAAAGGTATTCTGGGGATATGACATTGAACTATAAACAAATAAAGAGATAAGTTGACTGAAGATATGGTGCTATAGCAAAATGTGGCAAAGATAGGAAATGGTGCCCAGGGATCAAAACTAGCACCTAGGGATTTAAAACAGGAAATGTTTAAGTGAAGTGTTAGCTAATTTTACAGGAAAGAAATACACCAGCCTTGTGATACAGGGATTATGAAGAATAAAATACAAGACCAGAGAGGGCACTACATTAAATCTTAAATTCTGAGCATTCCGTTGAAGAAGACTTTGAATAACAGTGAAAGCCCAAAATCCATTTGCAGGATCCCATGTGGATGAATCCTCAGTGGCCCCCTCTGACCAGCCATTGGCCAGGGAGATGAAGAGGCTTGCTATCAGAGTGAATTGGAAAGTGGATTAATGCATATGGCATTAGGATTAGGTTTAACCACTTATCATTTGTCACCTCGTTTCACTCATTTTAAATTTATTCCAGTTTTTATTATTTTCTCTTATCTTTTGAACTGATATTTTTCTGTTTTACTTTGTGATTGATGTTGTTTTGTTTTTATTTTTGTATGCATTCCTATAGATGATATTTTGGATACATAAATCTGTAGATGTAGTAATTGGGTTAATAGTTTCTCAGGATTTTTGCAGGAGAGGTGAGGGAAAATGGGGAGCTAATAATAATGAGTATAGGAAAGAAGAAAATACCCTGAAATTGATTGTGGTAATAATTGAAGAACACTTTTAATATGGTTAAACTATTGAACTGTATTCTATGTGAAGCATGTGTCAAAAAAGCTTAAAATATTTTTAAAAAATAAGTCAAAAACCTCCAAATGTTTCAATTGCAGCCATCAGTAGGGATCACAACTCAATGTAATTCAACTCAATGTGAAAAAGACAAGACTGCCTGCAGCTTGAACCAGTAGGTAGCCTCATGATACATGGAGAAAAGATGGAAGGTGCCAAGGACTGTCTTGCTTGGATTCACCATCAAGGCTCCTGGAAGCAGCAGTTAAGAGATCAAAAGACTCATTGCATTGGGTCAATTTGCTACCAAGACCCCCTTAGAATAGTGAAAATCAGAGATGTTGCTTTGGGGATTAAGAGGCACCACGATCGTTTCAGTTGCCTCAGATGCACAATCTTGGAGCTACGTGAGCAGATGACTCAAGTCCTCCTCACTTTTAGCAGGCCAGGTTGTCCTATCTGCCTACCACAGTCATTAATCAGTCTTCCTCTGGTCTTGATGCTACATGCTTCTTATTATAGTCCAGTGTCTCTTAATATTAAATATAATGCTCCACAGCAATACAAATTAAACAACTTTGTTATATACAAAATAGATGACTCTCACAATATTGAGCAAGCTACTTTAAGTATGATTCCACTTATATAGCTTTCTAACACAAGCAAATAATATTTAATAAATGAGTACTTATGACAAGAAGTAAAAACAAGATTCTCAATGTGTCTATAGCATACATTCATACCCTGTATTCAGGACATACAGATATGTTTAAAACCCAAAGGAATTGCCATCGAGTCAATTCCTACTCCAAGCAAGCCTCTGTGGCAGAGTATAGCTGCTACTTGCTAATCCTAGACTCTAACCCTCTACTGAAGCAGAGAGCTCTATCTTCTTGGGAGTGGCTGGTGGATTTGAATCGCTGACCTTACGGTTACCTGGCCAATGCTTATAATACTGCATCATTGGGACCCTTACAGATGCATTTAGTTTGGTTCATTTTTTTAAAAACCATTTAACTGGGTGGTCTCTCTATCATACTTCAAAGATTCACTTTAGAAATCATTATATTTGCATAGTAGAAAAGAATATAGGTTTCAGAGTCAAATAATTGTTTCACAACATAGTTTTATGACTCGTGTGTTTTTGAGCACATTACTTCCTGTTTCTCTGCTTCAATTTCCCTCTATTAAGATGAAGGAGTCTGGTGATGATTCAATGTGTTCAGTATTGGACTGTTCACAGAAAGTTCCATGGTTAGAACTCACCAGCCACGTGGGAAGAAATTGTGGAAATCTGCTTCTGTGAAGATTTACAACCTTGAAAATGCTATGCTAACCTTAAAATAGTACAGCAGAACAAAACACTGCATGGTCCCTTCTAGCAGCATGTCCAAGGTATATGAATGGCAGTCACAGCATCCTCTATCCTAGGATGCCCTGGTGACATAACTGTTACATGTTGGGCTGCTAATGGCAAGGCTGCTAATGGCAGTTCAAAACCACCAGCTTCTCTGTGGGAGAAAGATAAGGCTTTCTATTCCAATGAAGAGCTCCAGTCTTGGAAATCACCCCCACCCCCGAGGAGGGGGGAGGAGTTCTTCATCCTATAAAGTCCCTATGACTTTGAACTGACTCAGTGACAATGAAGTAGCATGATGACTATACTTCTTTCAAAATAGATGTATTTGTTCTTCTGGCCATTCAGAATATATATAGTATTCTTTACCAATGCCAACAATCAAAGTCATCAAATTGTCTTCAATCTTAAGTCCTTTTTCTGGTTTTCACAGGCATCTTGAAGGGATGGACAATAGTATTCCTTGGGGAGGGAGACTTGCCTTAGTCCTGGAGGTGAAGCTTTGTTTGAGGAACACTAGAGGAGAGTGGACAGAGGACAGTGATGCTCCACGCTGCTGTGAGTTGAAGTCAACCTACTCGCAACAGGATGCTAAGATTGGCAATGGCATGTACACATACTACTTATGAGTCTTAGCATAAAAGTGAGGGAGCACATATAAATACTAAGAAACAGAAGTGCACATATACATTGAGTCATTGGTATTTTGAAGTCATGCTAAGCAGGTATGGATGTGTACTCTAGTTTCACAGGAACCCTACATATATGTGTGTGTGACAGTTCCTCCTTTTTTACTCATCATCATAACACACAGTCTTATCTTTTAGCGCCCTGTTTTCTCTTACAGTTTTGTGCATAAAATCTTGTCCCAAAAAGCAACTTATGTTAGTGCTAGCAAAAGATACTGCAATGGCACCCTTTATTTCTTTTTCAGGCATAATACTAAATTCTATGTAATAGAATTCTCCTCCCATAAAAAATAACAGTCTTAGAAACCCTAAAGCATAATGTGGCGTCATTTTTAATTCACATAACTGGAGGATTAAGCCATTATCATCATTGAAAACTCCATCTTTACCACTAGTAAACAATTCACTACTGGTTATCTTAAGGCAAAGCCATGTGCTGTTAGCATATTATATATCATGTATAGCTATTGTAGAGATTGGATTGTTGGTATTGAATTAGAAGAAAATGAATACCCATGGCAACCTTCAAAACAATGAAGTGGTCTTGAGAGTTGACGAGTATAGCAGCATGTACACTGGAGAGTGTGAAGGACACAGTTATTTCAAAAGCACCAGACTGTCGGGGGGCATAGTAGATTACATGTTGGGCTGCTAACCACCAGGTTAGCAATTCAAATTCACTTTCTATTCAGTGGTTGGAAGATGAAGTTTTCTACTCCCCTGCAGAATCACACACTCAGAACCCACAGGGGCAGTTCCACCCTCTCCTCCCTACAGTGTTGGCGTGAGTTGGCGTCAACTCTCTGGCAGTGAGTTTTGAGAGAGAGACAAAATAGGCAAGGATTCAAATCAAGTTTATAGTTTTATAATCCCTTTCATCCTAGACCAGGATGTTCTTCAGCATGAAATGAGATATTATTAATCATTACGTTAGCCCATCAGATGCCAGTTAGAGCTTCTCCAGAGAAATGTGCTCTAAGATCAACCGAGTTATTCAGTTTACTGGTGACAACAGGTGATGTAAACTGAGCCGAAACCTAAAGAAGTCTCAGAGAAGAGCAAAAATATATGTTTACCCTTTGTGTTGCTCTCATAAATCTGTATAAGTTAGTCACATATAAGCCAGTGATCAAAGCCATATTGGTCTATGCACTGATTTTATGAACACTTTTAATTCTTGGTTCATTTTTTAAGAAAAGTTTGAAAACATAATTGGAAAAACAGGCTCCTGTAATTACAAGTAAATATCTCCATAACATTAAAAGACAGTAAAATCAGAAAGTTTGGTATTTCCTATAAATACCAAAGTTTCACATAAAGTTTGGTATTTCCTATAAATCAAGACCAAGATATCTGTAACTCCCCAAGCACCTACTCTTCTTCAAGAATCTTTTCTTCATCCCTAGGTCTCATGCTGATAACTCTCTCTGTCACTAGGGTACCCTTTGCATACATCTATTATAGTACTTAGCACAAGATCTCTAAATCATTTGTTTATTTATGTGTCTCTGTGATTCTTCTTAAGGAGTTCTGGTGGCATTGTTAAGTAAATATTGGACTTTTGCCACAAAATTGTTGGCTCAAACACACCAGCCACTTTGTTAGCAAAAGCCGGGCCTATCTGCCTACAATGGTTGACCGCTTTAGAGACACTGTGTAGGGCCACTCTCCGTCATAATTGACTTTATGGCAGTAGGTGGGATGATTCCTCTTTACTTTCACTCACACCCATAGAATCAATTCTGACCCCTAACAACATCCTGTGGGTTTCTAAGACTATTACTTTTTATGGGAGGAGACTGTCCAGTCTTTCTTCTGCAAAGTTGCTGGTAGTTTTGAACAGTCGATCATATGATAACTAGTACACCACCAGAACTGCATGATTCTTCTTTAAGACTTTGGATAATATAGCTCATGTCTCAGTTATTTGTGTGTCCGTGGTGCGAAAAGCCTGGTACTCAATGCTGGCTGGTCTTTGCCACTTTGTTCAATAAATTACTGCATAAAATTTGGTAATTTACAAAGAGCTTTCACACCCATTTATTCACTGAAGAATTATTCAAACAGAATAGATGCCTGGTAAATATATTTGAGTTGACATTTTTGTTATCTACTCAGAATTATGCAAAAGCTTTGCAAAGGTTATATTTCAGTAAGCTTCTCCCATATATTAAGAAGAAATTTTAATAAATTGGCTAGTTTAAGAACTGTAATTCTATTTACAGGGAATAGTGAGAGGAAGAAGCCATTCTGGTTTCCACATGTCCGTTAGAATGGTCATCTCAGCAGCAATGATTAATAGATGTGTTCAGCATATTCAGGAAACACTGCAATATTACTGTGAAAGAACATCAAAATCTAGTATACTGCAGTGTTGATCCTAATGTTTTATACATGGTTTCTGAGTTCATTCTAAATACATCAAAGTTCGTTGCTGACCCCTGATAAACACATTCATCCTTGTCTGGGAAGTCTGCAAGCGCTACTTTAGCTTTATAGTCTTATTTAATGTTTTCTATCCAGCACCATCTCATTGGAAATTGCTGCCTTAATTCTTCCCCCACTTTTTTTTAACCTCTTTTCTTTGGTATATTAGTTTTTATCTGTCCTCACTTGAACCTAGCCTTTCAAAATTTAGATTTCTCCCTATGCTACCATTTGCAAGAGAGATTTTATATACATCCTTTAGTTTATTTACCTTCCGGCATCCTCATAAGGACACAACTTCCTTGGGTCCATTGTTAGGGGCTTGGTGGCTAACGGAAAGATTGTTGGTTCAGACCCACCCGAAGCTGCACAGGAAAAGATGTAGTGCTGTTGGGGAATTACTTCTATTTTGTCCCTTACGGTCAGAATGAGTTAGAATTAACTAGACAGCAAGTAACATTGATTGTAGTCTGTTCCGAAGCTTTCTGTTCTATTTAATCTCTAGTTTTGCTATTTGTGGATGATGCAGTAAAATATTAAAACAATAAGGAGGGAGTTATTTATCCATGCAGAGTGTCAAGTTTATTTTGAAGACGTGATATTTAGGTATCTCTTCTTTAACGCTACCCTAGATGTAAAACTTCCTGTTGCAGCCAACCTCTAAACAAAAGTCAATGTTTATTTAGATCAGGAATCCTCAAAGGACGGCGCCTACGCCCCATGCAGCCCGCCAAGGACATTTATCCGGCCCTCCAGGTGCTTTTGCCATGCTGCCTGTCCTGCTTACCAGCTGACTCATCCCAGGCCCACAGTGAATTTGTTCACAGTTTTTTGTTTTGTTTTGTTTTTGAACTATAGTCTGGCCCTCCAACGGTCTGAGGGACAGTGAACTGGCCCTCTGCTTGAAAAGTTTGTGCACCCGTGATTTAAATAATTAAATGCACATGTATGTGAAACTTTACAAGGAAAAAGAAGGACTAAAGAATTCATTTGATTCATTTGAATTCATTTGAGCTATGACTTTGGTATAATAAACCATGGGCTGTCAAAAAATGAACAGATCTGTCTTTTTAAAAGTACAGTAATGGGCTGAGCCCGGTGGCGTAAATGATTGAGTGCAGGACTGCGGCCCATGGGCTTGGTGGCTCAAATCCAGTGGCGGTTCTCAGGAGCAGCGCTGGGTAGCTCCCACGACCACCAGATGGAAGTGATGCCCCCCCAAAAGAATAAATAAATAAACATACCTTAAAAAAAATAAAAGTACAGTAAGAATAGTTCTCAGAAGGAAGAAGGGCGAGGTTTCACCTCACGTACTTCAGGCCTGTTATCCAGAAAAAATACTCATCCCTGAAATGCTTGGAAGTTGAGGAGTCAGTGAAAGAAGGGGGGGCCCTTAGCAAGACAGGCCAACACAGTGGCTCCAACAGAGGGTTCAAACAACGATGATTGCTTGATGGCTTTGATTGTCAATGTAAGAAAATGTAGTTAAATCTAGGTCCCCAAAGATAAAACTTGCAAGTTAAAGCACAACATCATTATTTATTACTTTACTAAAGCTTGAAAATCACCTTTATAAAAAATTGTTCATAGGCTTTGGCAATAGAAATATGAAAAGGGCCACAGCTAGTGCATTATCTAAATATTGTTTCACATAAACAGTGGTTTGCATTTTTTCTTTACCTGCTAAGTTTTGTAGTGTTGTTCAACACTTCTTCTACTTTGCCTTTTACTTTTTCAATTTCCAAACTTCTCTTCTGTAATTGACCACATATTGTTAACTGGGATGATTTTTTTTATCTACTTCTTTTCTTTTTTTTTAATTAAAAATTATTTTATTAGGGGCTCGTACATCATTTTTCCAATACATAAATAAACATACTGTGACAAGAACCCTCGCACGTCCGCTGCCAGCATCATTCTCCAAACATCCGCCCTTTCACCCAGCCCCTGGTATGGGTTCCTCCAACACATCCCCTGTTCCCCTGCTCTCTCTCTCCCATTAACCCTCAATACTTTATAAATTATTCTTATCCTCCAGTGCAGATGACATGGGATAAAATGTAGTTTCCCTTGGGGCTCAACCCCAGTGGCATAAGTGGTTGAGTGTGGGACTGCGGCCCGCAGGCTTGGCGGTTCAAATCCAGCAACTGCTCTCAAGAGAAGCGCTGGGTAGCTCCCACAACCACCAGAGGGCAGTGATGCCCCCCCCAAAAAAAATGTAGTTTCCCTCTTGAAATTTAAATACAATGTTTTCAGAATCTGTTAGACGTGGTTAATCAGTCAACTAGTTTTTTCTTATTTCAGTTCCAGTGTCTGATATATGACTAAGAAACCTCCTTTGCAGTATCTTTCCAGTAGGAATTCACATGGACTAGCATTTATGGAAAAGGCTACTGCTGGATAGGGTAGAAATAATTTCCTTGAAAAGAAGGCTCAGTCTAACCTTATAAAATTTTTTGATCACTTAAAGAATACACCAGCATGTTCATCATATATATTTTGTTTTATTTTGAAATGATTTCTTGTATTTGCCTAAAATCATGTAAGGACATATTTGCTTATTTTATTTTTACTTCAGACCTTGGTCAAAACATTGTCAAGCATACATATTTCTCTCATTGTGCCAATTAAAACTGGCAAGATATCTAGAGAAATAAAGTTGTACAGCAAGTACAATAGACAAAAGACTAATCATCCAGCTGTCCAAGACATTTTTAAACCTAACTGAAATAATTTGGTTCATTTGAAGAGTTGCAAAAGACTGACTGGTTCACTGAACTTGTTGTGACTGAAATGACATTGAGGGTGCCCGTTAATGGGAATCAGCAAGAGGAATAACCTCCACTACCTACCTGTTGAATTTGTACTCTTAGGCCATGATTACTTTCAGAGTTGAGAATTCAAGTAAATAAAAAAAATAAATGTGTTGAAGAGTATGAAATCAGTCCAGGCTCACATGGATCTAGTCAATAGCCTCAGGTATAAAAAGAATGATTCCAGTTTTAGCTTCACATTTAACTGGGAATCATGTTAATAATTTTCCTGCGATCCTATTCACCTATGTTGTGCATATTGCAAGGTTGGCCAAATTCTACTTATTTTTGTCATCTTTTCATTATTTTCCACTTCAAAATCTATTATTCTATCATTCTCTCTAGACAATTAGCAATTTTATGATATATTATTTTAGACAAACTTATAGTAAGTCTCTTGAATCAAACACTTCTTTAATATAAAATAGTATCTGATAAAAGAAAGCTTAAACAGAAATTTATTCTTTGTGAAGAAATTATCTGAAGAATCTTTTATAATGGAAATGGTAGAGCTAGTCAATGAATGTGGTTAAGAGTTTATATCTTGGCTGAGCCCAGATGACGTAGTGGTTGAGTGCGGTATTGAGATCCACTGGGTTGGCAGTTCAAATCCAGCAGCAGCTCTCCAGGAGCAAGGCTGGCCTTCCTACTCCCTCTAAGGGGGCAGTGATGCCCACAAAACCAAAAAAAAGTTTATATCTTAAATATCCATATGTAAGAGGCCTAAAGTGGAATATAATATTGGTCATGAGTATAGTCTGGATACAGATAAGTATGTAGATAGGTTACCCTCAAATCTATCTAGAAAGTCCAGTCAGACTTGACTAGCTGAGTTATGATATCTTCAACATTCAATACATAAAGAATGCAAAAGGTCATTTCTTAAAAAAATCATGAAAGAAGAAGTCTCCCAATGTCTTCAGTCTAAAATTGATACAACATCTCATCAAGATGTACTAATAAATATTGGTATTGGAATGAAAATTTGGAAACACACATGAAGGAAAATTTAGAAACACACAACACAATATGGTCTTGGTAATAGAAACAAAGCTTGTGAAACACACAAGACAATATGGTCTTGATAATAGAAACAAAGCTTGTGATCATATAAAAATTTTGTAAGATTTATGACTTGTTCATAGCAGATATCTTTGTTTGACAATCCAAATGGTGACTATACCCATTGACTTCTCCAGATGGAAAGCAAAGACAACATCTGTGTGAAGAGATGACAGAGAAGCTCATATCAGTAGCTAAAACTAGATCAGAGACTAGCAGTAGAACAGAACATCAATTTCTTATGTCTAAGCTCAGAACAAAACTGAAGAAAATTAAAAGAAGAACAGGTGGGCTAAAATAGAACCTGTGTCTATCTCATCAGAATTTGAAGAATCTCTCAAGAACAGATTTGAATCACTGAACACTAATGACAGAAGAACTTATGAGCTGTAGGCAAACATCATTTATGAAGACAGCAAAATGTCATGGAAATAACAGGAAGAAAGAAAAGATCAAAGTAGATATCAGAAGAGACTCTGAACTTGCTCTTAATCATAGCATAGTAAGGCAAATGGAAGAAATGATAAAGCCAATGAACTCAAAAGAAAAATTGTAAGAGTAACTTAAGAAGACAAAGCCAAATATTATAATGAAATATGCAAAGACTGAGCTAGAAAATCAAAAGGATGTAACATATTCAGAGTATCTTAAAGTGAAAGAATTCATAACAAAATTAAAAACCTCAAAATTCTATGGGCAAAATATTGAATGATGCAGGAAGCAACAAAAGAAGTTGGAAAGAACACAGAGTCACTCTACCAGAGGTGCATGTGAGCTAGACCCAATATTGATGAAGAAAGCAGTCCAAACTGCACTTCAAGTATCATCCAGAAACAAGGACCCTGCAACTGATGGACTTCCAATTGAAATGTTTCAGCAAGCTGGTGAAGCATTGTATACACTTAACTTGTCTAAGCTAGGAAGTTTGGAAGGCAGCTGCTTGGCCAACTGAACTGGAAGTGACCCATATTTATATCCATTCCAAAGAGAGCTGACTTAACAGAGTACTCAAATTCTAGAACCATACAACTGATATCATACGTAAGTAAAATTTTGCTGAAAACCATCCAATAATGTTTATAGCAGGATATTGAAAGAAAACTAACCATAGTTCAGGCTTATTGCTTCCCTGTGTCTTTCAATTTTCATCACTTTTCTTCCCTACAATTTGGGAGAGAAAAACAGTTCAATCTATTAAATTAAGTGACTCTCAGAAAAGTTTTGTCAAAGGTGACTAGGGCTTTCAGAAACTAAATATTTTTAAATTTCCTTTGATTCCACACTGGTCTTCTTAGATATTTTATGATATTCTTTTATTCATCTTTAAATTTAATAATTATATATTTTATATAGCTATCTAAAACTTTGAAAAATCTTGAAATTAAGTTAACATTATGTTATCTATTTCTGTCACAATACTTTAGTTTACTTGCTTAGCAAGAAGGAGTCTGCACTTGCTCATATAAGTTTGATACATGTCTTCCCCAAATCCTGAAGCACAGCATCCAGTGTTTTCCAGTCCTTAGAAGGATCTTGTAGTATAATAAGTAATATATTATGATTTGTCTGATTTGTCTGAAACAGTGGTTTCCTTTGTCATATCTCCTTAGCATGATTGTTTCTTTCATTATCTTTCTGCTTTAAACATAACCTTTTAAAGTTACATAATTTTGTTCTAAGCATATGTGTGAGCTTCAATTATTTTTTAATAAAAATGATCCCTTGTGTTACTATTATTTTAGCTGCATTTATTATTTCATGATTATCCATTTCCTCCTCTTTAAAAAAGTTATTTATACAAAAGTCTTTTGGTGAATAATTATTTATTACTTCTAAATCAGTGTTATAAAATAAGGTGATTGTACTCTTAATTGTTTTATTATGCAAAGACTATATCCTCTTGAATCTTAGAAGCATACATATGTCTCATATTTCTTTCTCCTTTATCACAGAGGTAGTCCTGATCCTCAGTTACTTAAAAAATAATTGACTTTCATATGATTATTTTGCAACATTAATGTCTCTCATGAATACTTTGAAAGAATTATTAAGCTCTTTGGCAATTCTAATGCACTTGTCTTTGTAGGATGCCCTTGTCTGTCCTCAGTAGGCCCATTTCTTTTCTTTTAGAGGAAACTGACATTATGCTGAGCTTTGATGACCTTGAGTTTTAGTTTTTAATGAAAGTAGAAATAAATTTGTACCCTAGAATTAATGTAATGATAACCAACATAAAAAATCATTACAGCCGGTATTATTTATTTTTTAAACTGTATAAATATCAAGACTATATCTTGACCAGTTAAATGACTATTGAACTATTGTCTTGATCTAGTAAGTGACTTGCATTAAAACATAATTGAAATATTATGTTCCTTTTACTAAAATTTATGAATATTGATGAAGGGTAGAGTAAATAATTAATCATGCTTTGACCCTTCTAAAATTCAAATCCATTGTAAATTTTGATGATGACTCACTAGAAATAAAAGATTGTTGAAATATCCTATTTTAAGCTTATGAGTAAGGGTCAGGATTATGGTAAATAACTATGACTTGTGGCTATAAAATTAAAAGTAGACTAAAAATGGGTTAGAGATGCAATATTGATCTATCTTTCATTGAAAAAATATTGTAATTCTTGCTTAGCATTTTTAATAAGCTAGTAAAATCACATTGGTATATGTTTTGATTATATGTGGTTTTACAAAGAGCATTTATTCTCTTTCATCTGAACCTGTGTTTAAGTCTAACAATACACCATTAGGCAATGCCCAGAGGAGGAGATTGTACTGGGGAAGTGATCAGAAGTGATCTTGTAAGATTGAATTTTCTTAGCAAACAAAAACTACTCCCTGACATCCAGAATTCATCCAACACCACCCAGGTGACATGCAGCACCATCAGAATTCCTTAAAGAACTGGCAGAAATGAGAAACAAATGCAGATTCTTTTCAATACTGCCTCAGTCTTAACTACACCACTCCATGTTCAGCTGTCTGCAGGACGTCTACGATTTTGTTTATTGTCTTCTTGATATCCTAGACATTTAGAGTCCTTTGTTATAGGATAAGGAGTCCTGGGGCACAGTGGTTGTGCATTGGGCTCCAATGTCAGCAGTGTGAAGCCTCGAGTCTCTCCAAGGGAGAAAGATGAGGCTTTCTATTCTCAGAAGGATATACAGTCTCAGAAATCCCCTGGGACAGTTCTACTCAGTCCTATAGTGTCACCATGAGTGGGAACTGACTCAGTGACAGTGAGTTTGGGTTTTATAAGTTTGAAGATGTGTGGTACATTGCCACATTGTTGAGGCTTGGCTTCAGATTTAACAATGTTACATTTGAGTCCTTCTGATAGTGAAAAAAAAAAAAAACCTTAAAAAGCTTACCAGTTTTGCTTTAGAACCACTTGTACCAAGAGAGCCACATATGGCTCAAGCAGCAATTTGACGATCACTGAACCAGATCATCATGAAGCGCTAGTTGCCATCTCTTTAAAACAAACATTGCTACCTTTATAAATTGTAAGTGAATGTAGCTATTGAAGCTTAGTACTATGCTAAAAATTTTGTATTCTGATTGTTATATTTGATTAACAGCATTTACTTTCTTAATGTTTGTTAGAAAGTTTAGGAATATATACTCATGGATCGATGTACTCATGGAGACTCATAGTGTGGCACTGAGGTCTACACTCAAGCTTCTATCGCTGTGTAACCTGCTCCTTCATTGAATTATGATACAGCACAAGTAGATATTAATAATGACAAACATTTCACTTTTGAGGGAATGACAATGAGCTAACATAGTTCAGTGATTAAGAAAGAAACTTAAAAAAAGGTGTCACCCAAACTGTTAAAAACTTCAATGTGTAATTCCTAAGAACTTGTAAAGGTTAAATTGTAGTCAATTTTCTAGCCCCACATCTGAAATAAAATGCATGTTTCCCAGTACTACATTTCTGAGTCATAATGAAGATCATAATCCTTTTACTAATTTTAATTGACTTTAAATAACATGCAGAATCTCTCAAATGAAACATTTACTAGGTTTTCTATATCATCTTAGACATAATTATGGAAATGTTCTGGATAAAAGGTAGGGGAGTCTGATGGTGTGATGTGCTATGTACTGTGATGCGAACTGTAAGGTCAGTGATTCAGACCCATGAGATGCTTTGCAGGAGAAAGCTAAGACTGTCTTCTTTTGGAAAGACAAAAAGTCTCAGGAACCCAGCAGGACAGCGTTACCCAGTCTTATCAATTCGATATGAATCAGAATCTAATTGATGACTGTGAATTTGTTTTGTTTTTGTTGGAGTGGAAATGGTGGTGGTGGTGATGGTGATTTGGGTGCAGGGAGTAAAGAGAACATTTTTCAGAATAATTTTCTGACTTTATAATCTATAAAAAATTTTAAAATGTACCAGGAACACAATAAATACTACTGTATGCTTTCATGAAATAATAAAAATGCAGATATTCCTAGTCATGATTTGTAATGAAAATTGCACAGGAATTTGATAACATTAAAAATCTCATAGCAACATGTTTGATTGTATGTTTTGTATTCTCTCTCTTATCAGATGTCAACGCTGAACTATGCTTGTTGCAAAATCATATTTTGTGAATATACTACTAGCTCATTAATAATTTTCATATGTAAATTTTGTAACCTAAGCTCAGTGTTACCCAAGCTGTGTTCTTCATCTGCATTCCTCTGACTATTTCCATTGGCATCATTTTGGATACGTGGGAAAATGCATTTTACCAACCACATCCCAGCCCTACAATTACATAATTAGAATTGATGCATAATGTCCCCAAATTTTCATTTTGAAAAACTCAACAGATATGTTTTATGAGTATAATGCTTTAAATAGTCCTTCTAATAGGTAGAGATTGGGGGACTTATATGGTCAAATTTTAAATCCATGACTTTTGAAAAAACAAGAGCTAGGGCTGAGCCCGGTGGCATAGTGTTTATGTGCAGATTGCAGTCCACAGAGTTGACAGTTCAAATCTAGCAGCAGCTCTCTAGGAGCAAGGCTGAGCTTCCTACTCCCACCAAGGCAGTGATGCCCGCCACCCCCCCCCACACACACACACAAAGAACTAATATTTAATTTAAATGCAATTGAGTTCCTTGAAGATAGCCAGATAATTCAAACTAAAATTGCTCAATTCATACACTATTCTACAGAGATAGCATGTTTAGGTATGATTTAGTCAAATGCCAATGCTTTTCAGAGGATAAGTCTAATCTTAAAAGTCAAGCATGGTAAAGGATGCTTCAATGAAAATTGCCATATTCTGCATCAGGCAACATTGGATGTCAAGGGAAACTTACATAATAATTTAAAATAGGAATCATCCAGTGGTGAATAAATGTGGAGAATAAGTTAGAACCCCCTAGGCTGAGAATTTTAAAGAAGTACATGGGATACTAGTAATTTGGTTAAGTAATGTAGGATCTATACCTTTTTTCTTACACTGAGCTTAAATACCACATAGGAAAACCAAGGCATAACTTCTGTGATTTGTCATGTGGATTTTAGAACTGAAGCATATAATACCCTACTTGCCATGAAACATGCAGAACTGAAGACAAAGGACTGAATATGTGCCATAAATTTTGACATAATTGACTCTTGACAACTCTGAGTATTGTGACTTCATTTTAGGAACATGATAAAGAAAGAAAGAAAGAAAGAAAGAAAGAAAGAAAGAAAGAAAGAAAGAAAGAAAGAAAGAAAGAAAGAAAAAGATGGTTTAGGGATGTTAGCTGATATTTTCCAAATATCTGAAGAACTATTTTCTCAAATAAACTTCAGTTGTGGGAACTAATCTTTTTTTTTTTTCCCCCAAGTCTTAATGAAAGATTGTGAACTCACTCCTTCATTCCTTTAGACTGAACTCCTTTGGTCCCACCATAATTTATAGAGGAAAGCAAGCTATCACAAACTTTCTTTCTTGGTGTTTACAGATTTTCATGTGACATTTTTCAAACCAGATTTTCAAACGCAAAAATAGAGGACACTTTTGATCAGTGGTTTACAAAAGTGAAATATATGTATCTATTATGTTTGGGATTGAATGGCTGGTAGAACAAGTTTGCTGAGTATATTTGGACATATAGTATATTCTTGTGTGCAATATAGAAGGGAAGGGATTTGACAGATGCTCAGAAATTTGAAGACATATGTCGTCACTCAATTCCACATTATTCTCCATGTGACCACAGGGGATTAGCTTAAACTTTAATTTACTTCACTGTCATTTCCTCATCTTATAAGTGAGTACAAAATTTACCTACAGAATTGCTGTTAGGATAAGAGAGAAAGCTGTGAATTATGAAACATGAGAGAGATGTTTGGATTCACCTCAGCTGTGACACTGAGGAATGGAAATATATCCACTCTTTAGGAATATAGCTGTTGCTCCAAAACAAAATTAGTTAACTTGAGACATTGAGTAAACTATTGGGCATTGAACAACAGAAAAGCGGGTGAGGGGAGACCTTGGACCATTTAAGAATAACAAAATAATAAAAATGTATAAATTATCAAGGGTTCATGAGGGAAAGGGGGGAAGGGGAAAATGGGGAGCTGATACCAAGGGCTCAAGTAGAAAGTATTTTGAGGATGACGATGGCAATAGATGTACAAATGTGTTTGACAAGATGAATGAATGTATGGATTGTGATAAGAGCGATACAAATCATTTAAAATGATTTTTAAAAACTAAAAGCAATTGATATATTTGACTAGAGTTCAGAGCTTACTAGAGAGCTTTAGAGCATTTGGAAGAAAGTCAGCGTGGTCTAAGAGTTTCAATAATTTACTCTTAAAATAAATATTTTACTCTAACTTTTAACTAACATATTATACAAGTATTTATGTAATTGAATTACATAAAGTTTAAAGTAATTGTTACAACTTTAGAAAATCATCATTTAGAGAAAATATTTTCTCAGTATGGAAATAAAGGTAGCTCCTTGGGTATCTATTTGATTTTGATGTATTTATCTTCTTTAAACACAAAAATAACATGGGCATTCAAATTCATAAAAATATATGAAATGCCTCTGAAATTACTTTGTACATTATTTTAGGTAAGAGCTCTACTTATCTGTGCCTTTTGGGGATGCAAGACATATTAGGACAACTTCTCTTGGAAAAAGAAAAAAAATTCATACTCATTGCCATTGAGTCCATGCTGACTCATAGCGCCTCTACAGGTCAGGGGAAATCGCTCTTATGGGTTTCTAAGACTATGACTGTTTATCAGAGTATAGTGTAACTAGAGTCCCATAGAGCCCCTGGTGCTTTTGAACTGCTGACCTCGTGGCTAGCTGCCCAAAATTTAATCCAGTGTGGCACCAGGGTTTTGGGAAAAAGAAGAAATGGGAAGAACTAGAGGGCTGGAGTCCCTGAGTAGTACAAATGGTTAATGCACCTAACTGAATCACTGAAGGCATGAATTCAATACGCAATTTCTAAATATAGGTGTGTTAGACTGGGTAGACTAGAGAAACAAATCCATAGACACTCATATGTATATAGGGGAAAGGTTTATATACAAGAGGAAATGAACACAGAGAAAACATCCCAGCCCAGTCCAAACTAAGCCCACGAGTCTGAGATGAGCCCATATGGCCGATATCAGTCTATATAGCCTTCTTCAGACTCACAAAACACATACAATGATGCCGAGTACAGGATGATCACAAGCCAGATGGGTAGAATGCCTTTGCATCCAGTGGCATTGTCGACATCTCAGTGCTGGCAAGGGTCTCTGCATAGTTTCTGCAGGTCCAGGTTTCTGGCCGCATCAGGGTGGGTCCATGTGGCTTCTCCTCAGGGATGTCTCACAGGGAGCCAGCCTTGTCAGCTGAGTGTCTCCAAGGGAGTGAGCAGAGAGTCTCCCAGGCAGCAAGCATTGTCAGCAGAAAGCCTCCAAAGAAGGGAACTGATAATGTCTCTACCTCCAAGAAGGAATTACCACATTTCACAGGATTCTCAAGGGAAGATCTGTCACTAGATTAGGTGAATACCACAATAGGCCTGGAGAACACTGCCATAGCCTCCGCTATGGAAATCCTCATGAAGCACAGTTCTACTCTGACTCACGTTGAGTCATTATGAGTCTAAATAATTCCAAGGAAAGGGGAAGTCAACTGACCCTCATGGCTTCTCTTGTGGTGACAGTGGTTGATGAAATGAATGGATTTATATCTAGTTGGTTGAGCTTTGCCTCACTCAAGGGAACAAGGACTCACTCACTCATTTATTAATTCCTTTAACTCACCTACTCATTACATTGTATAACATGTTAAAGATTTAATTGAATCATACAAAAACACATCTTCAAAATGCTTTAAATCTACAAAAAAATAATTATATAGTTAGAATTATTTATTCATTAATAACAGGTGCTATTTGATGAGCATTTTCCAGGGTAGGAACTCTACATGAATCATTCAAAAATCCAGTGAACTGTGGAAAAATAAAGTTCTACCTTAATTAGTAGCTGCAGTTGCTAGGGGCTAAGAAGCACAGGAACTGAAAATTAATATTTAATTTTATATAAGTGTATGCATGTAATGAGGAATCATTATTTTGAATCATAATATAATAAAAGCTGAAGTAGTAAAAAGAAAACAGCTGACTGTTAGAATTGAAAGTTTTTAGAAATCTTCATTTTATAAATAAGAAAATTGAAGCTGAGAGCAAACAAATTAAAACACTAGATTTAATTACTGCATTTGGAAATGCATTTAGTAATTTTGCATTAAAAGTGATTTCTTTTATTTGGTGGTTACTGTTTTTGTTCACATTGGATGTCTAGGGTGATCTTCAGGGAACAAAATATACAGTACATGTGGGTATAGCTCTACTATTTAATATCCTTAAGCTGGTCTTTTATGACTCTGAAGAGAATAACCAAAATCCTTAATTGGCTTGCAAGGCCTGATCTCCTTAACTCCTGTCTTCCTGTATTGCTGTCTTACAGGTTGTTTCTCTTTCTCCCAGACCTGTACTGCTGACTCTGCACATGCTGTTCCCTCGGTCTGGACGTTTCTATCTGCTTACCTCAATGTTAGCCACAATGCATTCTTCAAATTACATATCAAGCATCATTTCCTCTGAGATTCCATACCTGACCTGGCCCTTTAGACTTCGTGAACTACTCCTGTAATATGGTTAAAGTTTGCTAAAATATTTATTTGGGAGGTTGTTTGACAAGTTTTCATCATGTGTTACCTTAGGTATTTTTATTGCAGAACATGGCGGGGGCATGGGGGGAGACCTGGTGCAAAAGGAATTTATTTAATTAGAAATGTGATCCCAATAAATAAGTGGGAGGTTAGAGGGGAAGAAAGAAAACAGGGGAGAGCGAAAATCACTAGACTCTTGACTCTCAGACTGATTGTGGCTTATCATAAGAAACATTATGAAATGCTGCAAAGAAGCTGAACCCTGGTAGCACAGCGGTTGTGTGCGGGACTGCAGTCCACAGGGTTGATGGTTCAAATCCAGCAGCAGCTCTCCAGGAGCATGCCTGGGCCTCCTACTCCCACCAGAGCAGTGATTCGGGGACAGGGGGCGGGGAGGGAAGAAATGCAGCAAAGAATAATTTTCCAAGAAGATTAAAGGGAAAATCCTTTTTGCATTGACTCTATCCTCACAAGTGAAAGGTAGCTTATGACAGCCATTGCATTCTGGTTGGCCAAAATGTTGAGTAGAGCCTCCGCTTCTTCTCTCTTTAAGAGAGTTTAATTACATTTCTTCTCCCTGGGGAAGAAATTTGAGCATGAGAAGAGGGGAGGGGGTGACATGAGCCAATGAGCTCCAGCTGTTTGAGAGGTGTAGCTAGGCCCTGGAGGAAAGAAATAGTTGCATTGAGGGGAATCCCTAGAAACTTAACATAAATGTCCATGAGCTTTTTCTGACCGTTATATAATGTGAAGAGGGGTTACAAATTTGGCTCTTAACTCTTAGGTACATAGTTGGAAACCAATATCTCTTCATAGAAGCCAGATGTAGCAATGTGGTTCTATCAAGGTTTACAGCCTTGGAAACCGCCTGGGCCATGCTACTCTGTCTTACAGGCATGATCATGTGCCAGAACATAATTGAGGGCATGCTATAAAAAGATACCAGTCATCTTGCTTAAAACCATTGCCCTCAAGTGAATTCCAATCCATGGCAAACTTAAGTGGTACACGACAGCAAACATCATGATAAACAAAGAGAAGTTTGAAGTTGTGAAGGATTTCTTCTTGCTTATATCCAGAATCAGTGCGCATGAAGGCAGCAGTCAGTCAAGAGATCAAACAGCACTTTGCTTGGGGTAAATATCTTCACCAAGACTTCTTAAAAGTATTGAAGAGCAAGGTATCACATATAGGACTAAGGTACGTGACTCAAGCCATTGTGTCATCAGTCTCCTCATATGCATATGACAGCGGGACATGGAATAAAGGGGAGCAAAGAGGAATCAAACCATTTGAAGGGTGGTGCCGGTGAGAAATCTTGGAAATACTGTGCACTGCCAAAAGAACAAATAAAGCTGTTTTGAAAGAAGTACACATAATGCCCCTTAGAAGTCAGGATGGAGATGTGTTGGACAAAATGGATGTAGGTATAGATTGTGGAAAGTGCTGTAAGACCCCTGAATAAAATTAAATAAAATAAGGAAGTACGGATGGCGAGACTTTATCTCTCACACTTTCTTCAAGTTATTGGGAGAGATCAGACCAGGGAAAAGGATGCTGGGCATGGTAAAGCTTGAATGCAGTCAACAAGAGGAAGACCCTTGACAAGATGGGTGGACACAGTGGCTGCAGCAAGGGGCTCAAGCACAACAATCGTGAAGCCGGCACAAGGCAGGGCAGTGTTGTGTTCTTGTGTTTGTTGAGTCAAAACGGACTTAGGGGCACCTGACATCATAATAATGAATTATGCATGTTACTTGAGACTTAGCTGTTATAATATTTCATCACTTATATTAAAAAAAAACATAATTCAAGGAAGTTTTTTTCAAATTAATCTGATTTATTTGTAATATATTTTATTATTTCAACAAGGAGCAAAAGATTTTAGCTTTAGAACCAAAGTTACACACCTAAAGTTTGCTAAAACCACTAAGAACAACCTGCCAAATTTCCTAGAGTAAAAGTCTGCCAATAACAAGATACCCAGAGGAATTAAGAAAGCAAACAAACAAAAAAGCAAGATACCCTTCTCTCATACAAAAAGAAAAAATCAGTTTGTCACATCAAATAATTAACTATTACAATGCACATGTGATTTAGAATACATTGCTTCATGTGATTTAGAGCACATGTTTGGCAGATTAAAAAGACAGCTGACACAGGCATTGAGGATAAGGTAGTTTAAAATTCTTATTGGTCAAAATTTCTGTAAACACCAGACAGTTTCATCTCATTGCTGATATTTTTGCTTAGAAAGTATGTATTAAACATTTCTTTGGGTTTTACCTTTGTATTGAATACTGAATTTTGTTTGCAAAAACCTCCATAAATCCTTTCCTGACACTTTTCAAATCGACAAAGCAAAATATTCTATGGAATATGCTTCATATCTAGGGCTTCAGCAATGTTAGAGTACTATACAGAAAAACAAATATGATGTCTCTATCAGATTTCTGAAACTTGAAAGATAGTGGCAGACTGCTTAGTGATATCAGTGGGAGGTCTCAGACTGACTGATTTGTGTTGATATTTGGGTACCGATCTAAACAGAAAATGGAACGAGTTATGTGGATGCCAAGTTCGTAGATACCCTTCAGAACCCTGAAGGTGACTACACATAGATCTGTCCTTTCATTTTGTTCCCAAGGGGAGCTTTTATAGAGTGCAAAGCAGTAAGTTAGTAGAACTATAATGTTACTGCTTGATTATGTTGTTCAAGCCTGCATAGTGCCATTAAATTAAAACAATCTATTTAGCAATTCTAACTGAGTGTCTAATTTGGATCACAAGCTCCATGTTTCCAAAATAATCAATGATTCTAACTCTCTGGATCTTTCCTTTTTCCTAGTTTTACATTGGATTCAATGCTCCCACATACTTACTGTTGTTCCTTGAACCTTCTTGTGCCAACAGACGACCATACCCTTGACCCCTCATACGTCTAGCTTTAATCTATACCTTTCCCTACACCAAATTGCTTCCAACCGAACAAAAGCATTATGAACTCCTGTCATATTTCTTTAACTCTTTTCTTTTCTACTTCTGCCTTTACATTTCACCCTTGCAAACCCATAAGCAGTCAAAATGACCTTATTAAATGTAAATCAGATCATGACATTCTATACTCAATTGTTCTGTGATTTCCAATTACATACTTAATAAAATCCATACAGAGTCTATATTGCCTACAAACTCTTGATTTACCCAGTCACTGCCCAGTTATACAACTTCAGTTCTTCTTGTTATTGGGTGTTGTTGAGGCAATTCCAATTAATAGCAGCCCTCTGTACAGCAGAATAAAATTACAAAGTTACACATTTCATTTTTTATTGAATTTTACTGGTATATACCACAACTTTTATAATCTTCATACTTTATTCCTTAACGCCGTCTCTCAATTCCAAGTCATGTGTCCTATAATGAACTACCTGGATTTTCCTTCCACATAATTTCTAACAATGTGTATTTACCACCTTTATTTTATTTTTAATGATTTTCTTAACTGTTTTATTGCCATATCATTCACATATCATTCAATTCAATAGTTCAATCATATTAAAGAGTTTTATTACAGTCACAAAAGTATCACAATCAATTTTAAGACATTTTGTTAATTCTTACACTAAATTTTATTAGCTCTTCATTTCTCCCCAGCTTCCTCCACCATATCTCCAAGAAATCATTAATCCAGTTATATAGATTTACCTATTATCCATTTCATATACAGAAAAGCATACCAAACCCAAAACAAAAAAAAATAATAACAAAGTACAATCGAGAAAAACCTCAATTGAAAAGAAAGCAAAAACATGAAAAAGTAGAACAAATTTAAAATGGGCCCAAAGCGCCTAACTGTACTTCAGTACTCTATTCTCCAATGCACTCTACACATTGACAAGGCCCTTCACATCTTTAGTTTATGAACAGAAAGAAATCACTGGAGACTGAATCCATTTTTTGACCTTACAAATAGACTTCGGGCTTCCACAGTTACCCACTGTTCTCACTTCTGCAAGCTGGGTGATCACAATTTAAACTCTGATATCATTTCCTCCTTCAGATTTGGATTTTCTTATTTATAATACTTGGATCACAGTGGCTCTGTGTGTCCTTCTTCCATATGGGCTTAGTTGATGCCTCACTTAGATGCCTCCTTGTTTTCGGGGAAGCCTTTAAAATCCCAGACACCATTCTCTTTGATAGCCAGGCACCATCAAGTGTCTTCACCACCCTTTGTTGTAGCACACATATCTTCCTTATCACTTCATGAGGGTGAGCATCAAACAGAAGCATATAATCAGAACTAATCTTAGATCAGGGCTAGAATTAAAAATGAGCTGTACATTTTAAATCAATGAACTGTATGGATTAGACCCCATATCAGTAAACAGTTATAAGAAAAACATTTATTTCTGGCATAAGATATGATTTTAAATTGTCCAATTTATCTCTGGAGAAAAGAGTTAACATAGCTCTCCTTTGAAAGATCTGCTTGAAGTGTTGACCTAGATACTTGAGTTTGGGGAGGTTTCTTCCTCCCCTGAGAAGTTCACTATGCCTGAATGGTTCATATAAATCTTGTGGTTTCCACTGAATACTTGCTTTCCTTCAGAAAAGTCTGGCATTTTAGTAAGTGACTAAAACTGGAAACGAAACTCACTGCCATGAAGTTGATTCCAAGTCATAGAGACCCCGTCGGTCCGGGGAGAACTGCCCCTATGGGTTCCTGAGAGTCAGGCTCTTGACATGAGTAGGAAGCCTCCTCTTTCTTCCATGGGATCGCTGTGATTTTCAACTGCTAGAAACCATTATGTCACAAGCGATGGGTCCTAGGTCTCTAACGCGCTTTCCTGATAAACATTTCACAGTCGTCAGCAGTCCTGGCTGCACGGAGGTTACAGTGTGTGGCAGTCACTCATTCTTCTTTCATCCTGTCCACGTTAGCTACTTCTTTCCTTCTCTGCTTCCTTACTGTCCTGGAATCTTGATTCTATGACTTTGGAAGTGGGTGATCCCTGAATTGCTAACTTCTGAGTCCCAGTTACCTGAGAATTCATCTTTTATTTACCTCTTTTATTTACCTTTAAAGTGTTCCTCTTCAAAGGCACACTCGTGGCGTCCTGAGGTACATGTCGGGTTGCTAACTGCGAGGTGAGCAGTTCTAATCCACCTGCCCCTCTGTGGGAGAACATGGGCTGTCGGCTCCCATAAAGACTTACAGCACCCCCGAAAACCAAAGCAAAGATATTCCTCTTCAAAGGGGTCGCCTTCAGTCGGAATGGACCCGCTGGCCATTCCGTCTTTAGGTGGTACCTCTCCAGCCTCCGAGGTTGAATCAGTGAAGAGATGTGTCTGCATTCTGACCAATGTTGACATTGCGTGGGCCCCGTGGTCCTGGAACGCAGTGTTGAAAGAAACCCTCCTCGTGGCAGAGCGGCTGTGATCTTCAAGGTCAGCAGTTCGAAACCACCAGCCCCACCATGGAGACTGAGCGTTCCAATTTCAGAAATCCACAGGGCAGTTGCTCCCTGTACTCTTGGCTCACTAGGAGTCGGCATCGATTCGATGGCTGTCTTACAACCTTTATTATTTATTGTCTGTCTGCTAGAGAACAAGATCCAATAGGGCAGGGACCTGGCTTAATCCTGAACTTCCAGTATCTGGAGCAGGAGAAAGCATGTGGAAAATAATTAATCTATGCTGGTTGACTACAATATTGATAGCAGAGATATTGCCGTAATACACTACTTTCTTTCAGTTTTTTGTTTTGTTTTGTTTTTGTTCTTGGGCATCACTGCCTCTGGTGGTCGTGGGAGCTACCCAGTGCTGTTCCTGAGAGCCGCCGCTGGATTTGAACCGCCAAGCAAGCCATTGGGCTGCAGTCCCGCACTCAACCACTTACGCCACTGGGGCTCAGCCCTCTTTCAGTCTTTTATTGACATACTCATATGAGCATATTTTTATTGGATTCATAATTTCAAATACTGCAAATGTCATAAGCAGTATGTAAAATCTTTATTTTTAACATTATTTTTCTGAAGTTGTTTCTTTTTCCATCCATGTAAGAAATATTTGTTGCACATCTACTGTATCAGGCTTTGAAACACAGATATTTCATTGTGAATACAGTATGGTGCACTAAAACATTGTGAGTGCTTATATTTCTGGAGTAACTACATATTGTTCATTTTATTCATATTTCTGGTTTTAGTTTAGTTGTTTCTTTTAGTCTTAACTGGAGATCTGAGTTCTTTTCATTTTATATGTTTCTTTCATTGATATGAATATTACTATTTTCTCACCATAAAAATTACATACTATTTAGTATAAAATTCAAGCACTATAGAAATGTATGTAAGAGAACATTAAAGTACATGAAGTCCATTGAAGCATTCCACATATTATGCATTCTCAAAAATTTTGTTTTATACCTTTATTTTTCCCCTCCTATAGATTTTTGACATTGTAACTTTTTTTATTAAATCTTTTATTGGGGGCTCATACAACTCTAATCACCATCAATACATACATCATTTGTATGCAGACCACATTTGCACATTTGTTACTATCATAATTCTCAAAACATCCACCTTCTACTTAGGCCCCTGGTATTAGCTCCCCATATTTCCCATCCCTCCCCACCCACTCTGCCCTTGTTTAATACCTTTAGATTCAATTGTATTATTACTACTGGTTTCGCTTCCACTTTTGGTCCTGAGGCATTTATCTATCCTGAATTCCCGGTATTAGCTCCCCATATTTCCCATCCCTCCCCACCCACTCTGCCCTTGTTTAATACCTTTAGATTCAATTGTATTATTACTACTGGTTTCGCTTCCACTTTTGGTCCTGAGGCATTTATCTATCCTGAATTCCCTGTGTTTCCAGTTCTTATCTGTACCAATGTACATTCTCTTGTCTAGCTGGATTTGTAAGGTAGAAATAGGATCGTGATAGTGGTGGGCAGGAAGTGTTAAAGAACTAGAGGAAAGTTGCATATTTCATCGGTGCTATACTGCACTGGCTAGCCTGTCTCCTCCCCATGACCCTTATATAAAGGAATATCCAGTTGCTTACAGAGGGTCTGCGCTCTGCACTCCCCCTCATTTGCAATGTTAGGATTTTTTTTCTTTGATGGCTGATACCTGATCCCATCGACATCTTGTGTTCACATGGGCTGGTATGCTTCTTACATGTGGGCTTTGTTGCTTCTCAGCTAGATGGCTGCTCGTGTATCTTTAAGCCTTTAAGATCCCAGATGCTATATCTTTTGATGACCAGGCATCGTCAGCTTTCTTCACCACATTTGCTTATATACCAACTTTGTCTTCAGCAATCTTGTCATGAAGGCAAACATCAGGGAATGCCAGTTTAATAGAACAAAGTGTGCTTGCACTGAGGTAGTACTTGAGTAGAGGCCCAATGTTCAACTGCTACCTTAATATTAAACCTATCAATATATCTACATAGGTCTTTATCTATAAATGTATTTGCATAGGTATAAGCTTGTATTAAGACCTCTACAAAGGTCCTTTGCCTCTTAGTTCTTTCCTCAATTTCCTGTTAATTGTCTCTTGTCCCACTATCATGCTCAGCCTTCATTTGAGTTCCAGTAATTCCTCTCAGTTACATTGCCCTTGATCAAGCCCTACTAGGCCTCGTACACCCTCCTTGCCATCAATTTTGGATCACTTCTTGTTCCCTTGTTTCTGAGTTTAACACCAAGTCCCTCCTATCCCAGTCCCCCTCTCTTAAATTTCTCCCCACCCCACCCCCACCCCTGGTCCTGTTGTTTTCTCTTCCAGATTGTTTACCCTACCTATCTTATCTACATAGACCCACAGAGTTAGTAATGTGCATACACAAAAAAAGGCAGATCAAAACAAAGCAAGAATAGCAAGCAAAACAACAACAAAAATCCAGTGACCCCCTCCCCTCAAAAAGAAAGGCTGTAAATAGTTCAAAATCTGTTTGTTGACTTTTAGGAGTGTTTTCTGGTAGAGTCTGAGGGGGTTCCACGCCCTGGCCGCACGGTCTGTTTTTGGTACTCCCTCAGGGCTTCCTTGCTCTGCTCCCCTTGCTGTTCTGTGGCACATCCTTAAGTGTTTTGCCTCAGGGTGGTGGGGTCAGAGCGGGCGTAATCCCTGCCCTGTCTCCAGTGTTGTCCCCTGTGCTGTATGAGTCAATGAGGGATGTTGTTTCTCACAGTGGGGCCGGTCCTATGGCCCTCTCTGTGCATTGGCTGCTCTGAGCACAGAGCATGTCATCCACAAGGCTTGGTGGACCAGGATGCGCTCCACTCTTTCTTCCTCCCCCTTCATTTGCTCCTGTGTGCTCTGATCAGACTGTCCCTGTCCCTGAGCTGTGGCTTCAGTGCTGTCCTCTGAAGTAATTTCTTCTGAGGGACAAGCGGGATGTTCACTTAGTGGGAGTTGGGGGTGGCCCCTCAAACCTGTCTATTGGTTGCCTGCTTCATGCCAGCATGTTGCATTCACATCTTGGAGCACAGGGTTGAAGTCTGGACCCTCTCTCCCGGTGGAGATATAAATAATACGCTCCTGTTGGTGGGTTAATGTCCTCTTCCCCTGCTATGCTTGCCTTTTTTCTTTATCCGCCCCCCACCCCCCGCCCCGCCCTGCTTCTTTTTAGTTGGCTACTGTAAGTAACCCTGAATTTGGTCTCACCCCTGCCATACTACTTGAACCTCACCTCAGGAATGTTTGTATGCAGTAGCTTTTCCTCTATGCCCCTTTTGCATTTTTTTAAGCTTACCTCAGTGGACTCATGTTGTACTTTTCCTTTTGTGTTTGGCTTATTTCACTTAACAAGTATCTGTTATTAAATGTGTATTTAACTGGAGCATGTTTGATGTAAACGTGTCTCAGGTTATTTTCAATATTTTATATTTTTTTCTTTCTACCCTTATGCTTTCTTTTTCCCTAAATTTAATTTTATGAATTTGCATTTTCCTGCACAGTCTTGTTTTTTTAGTTTTATGCATAATATCACAATTTCCTGGGCATAAGTTTTATCCACAAATATAGAGTCTGAAGTTATTTCCCAAACAATCTCTGCTGAATTCTTTAATTTAATGGTATTCTAAATGACACTGAGAATACAGATTAAAGTATTAGAGTGATCTGCTGCATTCTGTATTAGCTCTAATTTTCTGGGAATAATAATCAATGTACTGGCTCAGTTTAATTTTTTTATCTATATCTTTCTATGTGATTCTCCTGATTCTTCATTATATGCTTAAATTTATAACTAACAATCCATATCACAGTTCTCAATATACATTGTGCTTTGTAATCACATTCTGAGATTTCTTTTACCTAACCATACATATGCCTGGATACAATTAATGTGTCCTGAATTACAACCAGAAAGCCCAGAATGACTCTTGGGGCAAATGCATTTTGAAAAAGCGTTCCATAGATCATTGTAAATACCCCTGATGAAGGAAAACTGGGTCTTATTGATTCATATTGACAGCCTATTTGCTCCCCGGAAGTAATTGTAATGCTGACTGTTTTATAGATTTTCCATGTGGGCTTCAAGATCACCTGATCAATCTTCAGGGAGCGATCAAGAAGCCTCTTTAGTATTAAGCTGACTTTTTTTAATGACAAATAAAATTGGCAATAAAGTGTTGTATCTAAGCCCTCTGTTGGCCTTGTTCTGGGGAACAGGAGGGAGGCGATCCTGAAATTATCCCATTTTCTGTCTGCTTATGATAGCCCTGTCTTCTCACTACTGGTTTCTTAGAAGTATTTTATTCAGAAAGGGATCAGCTAGAAGCTGGTTGCTTTAGCAGTTTTCATTCCTGAATGTTTTTTTTCGGGGGGGGAATCACTGCCCCCTGGTGGGAGTGGGAGGCCCAGCCTTGCTCCTGAAGAGCTGCTGCTGGATTTGAACCACCAACCCAGTGGGTTGCAGTCTTGCACACAACCACTGCACTACCGGGGCTCAGCCCCATTCCTGAATGTTTTATTAAGATGAAATTCTTCTGCCTGCTGGCACTTTTATAGTGGCAATAGTATTGATAGGCCCGAGTAAGTCATTTCCAACGCCTAGTAACCCCATCTGACAGTGTAGAACTGGTTTACAGGGCTATCTTACTGTAATCGTTCAAGAAATCCAAGGCTTTCTTCTTTGGAACCCATGGAGTAGATTTGAGCCATCAACATTACAGTCGGCCTCCCAAAGCTTACCCAAATTTCCCCTCCAAAACCATAAATTGAAGTTCTAATTCCTGGTACTTCTGAATGTGCCTTTGCAATAGAATCTCTAAGGATTGTATTAGTTGGTTTGTGGCTCCAGTCTCATCTCAGGGATGTCTTATACACTAGGAGAACTGACAAGAAGAGTTAGAGAGATGAGAGTTGTCCCCATAACTGTGGAGGCAGACCCAAATCAAAGAATGTTATTAGCAGGAGCCACCTAGGTTCTATTTTAAGGCCTCTGAAGGAATCCACATGCACCTCCCATGCCCTATTTTGTACTTCTATAATCCAAGACTGTGAAATCATAAACTTCTGTTTTGCAGTATTATGTTACAGCTCTGAAAAACTATGACATGATTGAAATAAAATGATAGGAAGGATTGGGGGCTGACCTTCTGTAACTATGTCCGTCTGCATTTTCTCCCTTAATTTCCCGTAGTTATGTTGCCCCAAGTCTTGTCCTCTGTCTCATGAAGCCAATAAGACTATAGAGTTGTTGTTGTTGTTGTTCTTGTTCTTGTTGTTGTTGGGCATCACTGCCCTCTGGTGGTGGGAGTAGGAGCCTTTGTTCCTGTGGAGCCTCTGCTGAAATTGAACCTCCATCCCAGTGGGCCGCAGTCCTGTGCACCACCACTACACCACTGCCACCGAGGCTCAGCCCTGACTATGGAGTTTTTAGTTTTTTTGTTCATTTATTTGTTTTAGAGTTTTGTGTAAGCTACATGCCACAGGGGAGGAGGCCACAAAAACTAGAAATTCAATATATTGCTTTAATACAAAAGTAAGTTTCTCACAGTATCTAGTGTAGCTTTCTGACAAATTACATTCTAACCACATGTAACTTCTCCCAGCAGCATATATTTTTCTCTTAAGTGTACTATGCCAATTTTCTCTATGTTTCTGACTTCAATTGACATTAAGAAGACATAATTAAATTATGAAAGAAGCAGACCACGCATAACATAAGATGTCTTGATAATGATTTTACTTTTAATTATTGAGCTAATGAACTATAATTATGGATTTTAATTAATATAAACAAAAGCAGTTTTGCTTATTTAATTTCTAATTTCCAAAGATTACTAAACTAGATGTAGAAGTTATTTACTAAGGTGTTACCTTTATTGTACAGTTATAATTGAAAGTAACTTTGCTGGCATTTTTATCCAGATAAAAAGGAGATTAAAGAAAATAAACAGAGCAAAATATATGAATTACTTGTAGTATGGGTGAATGTGGTCAAACTTTACTTCTGGAAATATCAGAAGACATGTTTTGTACACCCATGGATGCACTATGCCAAATATCCAACTTAATCTCATAATTTTCTATACCTCCCATGTATGGATGCATAATATGCATGAAGTCATTATTTGTGGAAAAAGGAAATACTTAGTTTTATTTATTTTCCAATGTCTTCATGTACTTTTTACCATTTGTTGAGAGTTTGCAGTTATTGTTTATGAAAACCTTGATCTGAGACAGGTAATACTGTGAGGGAGATTGCCTTTTATTATCCAAGTAACTGGACAAGAATAATAAATTACTTTAAAGAGGAAAATAAAATTAAAAGTACATTTTTTCCTTGAGGGACATTTTGGTCCATGTAATTAATGTTTCATATTATATAGCATATACATAACAGTTTATTTGGGTAACTTGTATGGGATTTATTTAATTTCTTCTTTCCTACACTTCATTCTACTGAAATTGACTTAATGAAACTTATTTTCTTATTATTGATTTTCTTTTATTTTTCACTTAATCTTAGCATGATAGTTTAAAGTTTTTCAAAGAGTAGTTTTGGAAAAATACAGATTTTGATCTTTCGGTCTTTAGCATAATCTCTTGCACATTGTTATTGCTGTTATTAGTTTTCAAATCTATTACCAACTCATGAAAATCTTATGGACAATGGACAAATGCTGCCCAATCCTGCACTTTTGCACTGATCACTTTTGGTTCAGACCATTGGTACTCCTACTTTACCTTATCTGGAAACGTCTTTAGCATCGTAACTGCAGACAGGTAGGTGGTGAGTATGCAGAAGGTGCACTGGCTGAAATGCAACCCAGCTTTCTAGCACAGAAAGCAAGGATTTCATCTTTGAACCACCAATATCTCATGAAAGGAAATTTATCCAAGACTTCAAAAAATTTCAATACCTTAAAAATAAAAAAAACCAAAATGTGTGCTTGCTTTTCTAGATGGCATTTACTTTCCTTAATGCAAGTTTCATGAACTAACCTACAGGAGGTTAATTAGACTTGTCTATACCTTGGCTTGGCAGTAGTGCTATCTTCATGATAGTGTTCTGAGCAAGAATCAAGACCTCCACCTTTGTCATGTCTTTATCTCCTTTTATTTTTCTCATTTGTGTTTTATAATTGCTTTTAAATAAATAAAATAGTTTCTGGCTACTTCTATCACTATTGTACATAATGCTCCTTTTATTTATTTTAAAATGTCTTGATGCTTGTCATTTTCACACAGATTAAATGACTTTTAGACATTGATGACATTATTTCAAATTTTCTCAGTGAGTTTATTTCCTTAATTCATTTCTATTTCTTTTCCTTTTATTATTTAATTTTACATGTATGCTGAGTTACATTTTAAAATAATAGTTTAATTTAAAATTACATACAAGTTTATACACCAGAAGTATTTCATGTTCTTGTTATTATCTTAAATGAAGTGTATCTCAAAGTCCAATGTGTTTCTTTTCTGTGACAATTGAGGAATCTTTTCAACTGGTTCTTATTCCATACTCCACATTTCCAAGTACATTCTGGGTCTTAGGTATTTTGTCCCTATAGTTTATTTTTCCACACGCACATTAATTTCTAATTTTACTGTTGTCTTTTCCACTTAAAGGCCAGTGAAAATCTTTCTCAACTAATCTTTATGCCCCTTCAATCTCCATACAAAATTTCATCCCAGATATATGATAGGTTAATCTCAATTGCCCCATCATAATCTCAATGTTCACAAAGCTGTAATGACTTCTCATTGTTTTCTATTTAGTGTTTAAACTCCTCCACCAGTTATTTTCTAGAATATATCCCTCAGTAGATCGCCCCGACGTTGCCACTGCATATACTCTATGCTGTAGTAAAATTTGAAAAACTCAGCTATTTTCTTTTCCAGAGAGCGCTGGGGGAAGTATACTGAGTTATACGTTGGGCTTCTAATGACAAATCAGCAGTTCGAAACCACCAGGCAGTCTTTCAGCAAGAGGAAGATGAGATTTTCTATTTCTGTAAATAGTTGCAGTCCTGGAAGCCCACAGAGTCAGTATTATTCTGCCCTGTAAGGTAGCCAAAAGTTGGAATCCAGTCAAGAGCAATGAGTTCAAAGGGACTATGAAACAAAGAGATCTTTGAAGAAACCTTTACAACAGCATAGAAAATAACACTCAACTTTTTCAGTGTGTTTTCTTGAAGATTTTGTGATAATAGGTAGAAAATAAATGT
>PVJH01007610.1:0-43026 GCA_004026705.1 Nesogale talazaci | reverse complement strand
GTAGAGGAGTGAGTCCTTTCAGTGCTTGTTTAACTTGCTGGAACCTTTCTATGAGCACTGAATTAACTGCAACAGCCTGGGTTTGGCTAATGTGTGCAGTGAAGCTTGAACTTCTTCCTTGAGCACCGTTCCTTTTGCTCGTGTGCTACCAGTTGAAGTGGTTCTTTTTGGTCCAGAAACAATGTTTGCTTTCTATCTTTTCTTGATTCTTCTTCATCCTTTCATATCTTTCCCACAAAATTTTTCAGGATTACAACTGGAGGCTTGGATATTTTTTCTCGAGTTCTTTCAGTTTCATATATGCTAATCATGTTTTCCCTGTTGGTTTTCTGATTCTAGGCCTTTGTGTATTTTAGTAAAATATTTGATTGTCTTCTCTAAGTGCCCTTTGAAAGTTTCTATTCAATCTTGGCCTTCATCCTTTCTTCTGTTTGCGTTAGCTAGTCTATGATTAAGACGTTTCAGAGTCTCCTCTGCCAGCCACTTTGATGGTTTTTGCTCCTGCTTTCTTCATGATGGAAGTTCCTGACCTGCTCCCACAGTGCATCAGATCTTCTGTTGTCAGTGTTCAACGGGTCATGTCTTTTCCTGAGATGCTCTCCCAATTCTCATGGTAGAGGCTCAAGGTCCCATTTTGTAGTTTTTTCTGCATAATCCTGCACTCACATGTGATAAAGAGATTATCTCTTCCTATCAGCCCTTGCTCTGGTTTTACCTGCTGATATTGAGCTTCTCTGTCATCTCTTTCCAATCAATTTAGTCAACTTTATTTTATATATTCCATGTACATTGTCAACTTTTGTATTAGGGGAAAAATATAATTGCTGTGGACAAGTAGTTTTGCAAAATTCTATCATGTAATCCCTAGCTCCATTTCTATTACCTATTCTATGTTTTCCAACTATTACTTCTTCCTTCTTGTTCAACCTCTGGTTCAGGAGTACAACTTTTTTTAAAGTACAAATAGAGAAGTTTAAACCATCAAGTCCCCTCTCAAGTAAGAAAATAGATTAAACTTATTTCTAACATGCCAGAGCTCAAAATATTTATTAAGCATAAGTCCTTTCTTAATAAGGAAGCATCATGCATCACCATCAAAAAATAAATCAAGGGCAGGAGAGGAATAGGGTCTAGAAAGCAAACTATCTTAGCCAAACATTAGTGAGTCAATATCCCACAGCCCAGTTTAATATCAAGTAAATAAAAGGTTAATTATCATTTTTATTAATCATAATCATTAAAAGATCATAGTAACTATTTACTGTCTTCTTCCCTTCTTCCAGGCTCTGCTTTATGTGTATTAAGATTAAACATACACACACACAGAGTACCATATTGCAGATCCTATTGCGCTTACAGAACTTACTCCAAGAAAATGGAAACCAACTGCAGAAGGAAGAAAGCTCACTTTAGCAGTTTAACTCCAGAGGCTGTGTTGAGCCTGCTTTGTGTGAGGGATCTTATCAATATCATCCTATGCCACATGAAAAAAAATAAATACTAAATTAAAGTTAGTTGATCTTAACTTGCTCTTTACCTGCCTATTTTATAACTTGTTTGGTGAACTTGAAATGCATTAAACTCACTCCTCACTTTAGCTGCACGGCTAAGTTCCAAAGAATAGGTCATTATGTGAAAACTGGAATATGCAAAACTGGATATTATGTAAGTGCCAAGTTACATCTTTGCATAACTGCTAACCCACTGAGAACTCAGCCCGGCTAAGCTGACACTTAATCTTAACCATACATCAAATATTACTCTTTCCTCTCCCTCTTTGTGGCATTCATTGCTGCTAGGTACAGCCTTACTGTTCACACTAGACAGATAGTCGAATTTTTTTCCACTATTTTCATGTTACATGTGAAAAAAATTTTAATTTCAATTGAATAATTTTTCTTCGATGCTATATTTACGATACCTTTGTAGCACAGGGATCAAGCATGTGTCTGCTAACCAAAAAGCCAATGGTTCAAATCTATCAGTTGTTCCACAGGAGACTCAGGTGACCATCTGCTCCCACAAAAGTGACAGTCTTGGAAACAATGTGAGGGTAGTTCCACTTTGTTCTACAGTGACTAAGAGTTGTGATCAATTCAACAGCAAAGGACATTTTAGTCCATACTTGTTTTTTTGGATTTGAATCTTCAAGATTAGACAGTTGGGTCTTAATTGTGGGTTCACAAAATAAGTATCCTTTCTATCACACACTCATTTGGATGCAATCAAAGACAGACATACCTTATAGTCCTTACCATGGCAAACTTTTGTTGTATCTGTAATGAAACTGCACCGATAATTAAATAAGTATTTATTGTTTTCATTGATTTAGTATTCAAGTAAAGTTAATACCTGTGCATTTTAATTGCAGCACTTTATTTTAATTTAACAGTTACCTCCTGGAGGAGCTACAGATACAGTATCCATAACCTATTTTTCTACATAAAGAAATTAAAGTGGCTTTTGGAAATTCTGAAAATACAACACCAATACAAAACAATTAAGAATGAGTAGCTAAGGAAACTCAGAAATAAAAATAAAAGTAAAAAAGGTTTTTAAGTGTAAGGCACCATGGAGTGAAGTCCCTCCCTTACTGAGGAATTTCCTGCTCATCACTGCAGCATAGGGTAAGCAAAATCAAACCAAATGGGAGTTATTCTTGCATTTCTCACTTCTCGCTCTCATAAGACACTTATATGCAAACACAGATACATGCATATAACATACAGATAGGAAACATACAGGTAATGTGTGAAGGGGCAATTTAGTTTTCAAAAACGTATAGCATATGTATTATTTGTGTAAAAAATCATTTTGGGGATGCTGGAGTAGTTCAGAAAATCAACATTACTAAAAATGAGGATAAGGACAGTGCTGGATTCGTCAGCTACTGAATTAGTCCAGGTAGACTTGAGGAACAAATTTCAGAGACACGCATATAGGTATAAGGAAAGGGTTTATATACAAAAGAAATGTGACACTAAGAAGGCATCCCAATCCAGTCCAGTGCAAAGTCATAAGTCCAATAATAACCCATATGCCCAAAGTCAGTCTATAAAGTCTGCTTCCGACTCAGGAAGTCACAGGTCAGTGGGTGCAGAATTCTGGCGCTGGCACGGGTCTCCCCATGGCTCCTCGCTTCCAGGGCTCAGGTCCATCAACAGCATGCCACTCCAGCTTCAGAGGTCTGTCTTCATCAGGGCTAAGCCGAGTGGTCTCTCCACTGGCTCCTCCAGCTTCTCGGAGGCTGCATCTTGTGTTGCCTGCGGTTAATCATCTCTGAAACTAACTCCCAACAACTGGGGAAGATAGCTTTTCATCTTCACGAGGGAAATACCGCGAGATTTCCCAGGAGTCTCAGATGAAAGCCATGCCCACACAGAGGCCTCATCAGCTACTCAATGGCTTTCTCCTGATTAACAGGCCAGACTCCACCCCTCCATTTCAATTATAAAATTAACATAAGCAGATGACTGCCACAGCTACTAATTTGAAAAATGGGAAATCTTTAAGGATTGTGCTGATGCCCAACTTCTTTTTTCTTTTATTGACATTTTGGGGGGCGGGGGGGGCATCACTGCTCTCCGGTGGTGGGAGTAGGAGGCCCAGCCCCACTGCTGGAATTGAACCTCTGTCCCAGTGGGCCGCAGTCCCGCGCACAACCACTACGCCACCGGGGCTCAGCCCGACATTTTTTTCTATTATTAAAACTTTTCGTTGGTAGGAGAATGTTTTTATCTGGGTTAGGGTTTACATTCACACAGGTTCAAAGCCAGAAAGGAAAGTCTTCTACAGTCAAATTAAAGCAAAATTATAGTCTCACACAGGTTGTGTTATCCACTCATGAATCTATCATTGCAGACATGGTGGTTAGAAATTATGTTTCCAAGAGATATGTTGAAGACCTAATGCTGGTAACTACTAACAGAAATATAATCTTTGAACTTGTTATCAGTTAACAAAAGGTCATACTGGAATACAGTGAGTCCTAATACCCTTTCTGTATTATCTATATAAAGAGAAAAGACATTAGGATATAGAGAAAAGATAACCATGGTGATGAATGGGACAAAAAACATTGCCATTGTAAAGCATGGAACAATGAGGGGATTGGTTACCAGAAAGATGTGAGAAATAATTTTTATTAGCAAGGCATTTGGTGTGTGGTATATTGTTATATTGACCACAGGGAAACTATGGCAAAAGGAGCATACTATTGTGTGGGAAACAGATTTCTCCCAAGTTATCTCTGCAAAATATATCCCAAACTTAGTTGCTTGCTACACATGATAAATGACTATACGCTTGGTGGTCAATGGAAGTAGGTCAGAGGCTATGCTCCTTAAGGATTATCTGCCATCTAAAACAATCAGACTATATAGTCTGTCCCAACCTAAGGAGGGCACACTCTCTTATGATAGATGTAGTAGAAGATTGTGTCCTTGAAAGAGATCCCAGGGAGGTCAAGTCCACCTAAGGGTGACCAAGGTTAGGCCACCATCGTGAATTTGGGGTTCGTCCTCATTGTCCCATGTATACCGCTAGGCCCTCCCCTCCCTATTTTGTGTACACGCCTAGCTTCTCCCCTTCCTGTTACACTCATGCCCATTGCATATCACCCTCCCATTGCTTGTATTGTACAACTCCTTCCTGTGACATATGTCTTTACCCGTATTTGGGGCCATATATACTATATACTATAATCTTTACTTATTATCGTTGTATAATCGTACCTATCAGACCCGTGATGATTTGTTAGGGGCTGGCTCCCCTGCCACTCTTGTTGACTACTTTGGATCAAATGCTTTAGCAATCGCTTTGGTGTGTCATGTCTCCAACCCAAGTCCCATTCATTCCCTTGACCACTTTTGATTCCAGCTCAAGTGATAGGCAGTTCTTTGTTAGGCTTACTCTATAAATATCCCAGCTCAAATTAAAAGCCATGCTTTCCTAACTTCCATTATCCTACCTGGTAGAAGACCATGCACATGTGGAGCCTGAAAATATGGGGAGTCAAAACTCTGGTGTACAATTCTTTATCAATGAAGAATAGGTTTGGGTCAATAAGTTCTTTAGAAACCTATAATTTCTAGAATTCCCATTTCTCACACTAGCATCTAGATTAATCATAAACTTTTTGTGTTTATATTTCTCTATATATTTTTTGCAACTTCCTAATTTCATTAATGTTCCTGTTCCAAATCAGTCTCCCAGACACAGCCCTCATATCAGGCTCTGTTTTCAAAATAACGAAAACCATGGTGTTTGTCCCTTGATCAATTTCTTTTTTCAGGAAATTAGTGTTATGTTGATTCATCTTGAGAGGTTGAGAAGGAGCCGCAAGAAGGAGACAGACTTCAGTTAGGGATGAAATGTAAATATATAGGTTTTATTGGAGATAATGAAGGACTTTTGAAGGGACAGCAGAGAAAGCTTCTTGAGCTCCTGGGCAGTCCTGAGGCCAAGTGTTAGGCCAGGGAAGCCACACCCGGTATTGGGGTGATAGGATATATATATAGGGTTTGAGCTACAGGCATATGGCCTAATAAAAGAAAAGGGAAGTTTCTTGTGCTGTGTTTGCAAGTTTTGGGGTGGGAGATGACCTATGAGCAAATCATCTTGTTTCACAAACTTGTTTCCCGGAAGAAACAAGGGGGAATGTGTGAGATGCTAGAGGCAGGGGTTACAAAGTTCAGCAAGCTGTTCATCTCCTTCTTGGCAGCCTGGTACAAAAGGGTGCAAGGGGCTTCCTGCTCCAGGGGGCTGCCTGATTCGATCCCAGCCCATACACACCTTACAGTTATTGACTACAAAATGAAATAAACAATGAGGGCGAGGAGGGTATAGCATTTCTGGTGTATCTGATCAATTGAATGGTATCTGAGAGGAATTACTGAGAGGTGAATGACAGGAAAACATAATAGTGGAGTAGGGGGAAAAAAGAAAGGAGTAAAGGAAAAATATGAAAAAATATAAATACATGTTGATTTGTTTATGTATATTTTTGTAAATTCAACAAGGAAGCAGATGGATTTGGGGCCTTGATTTAAATCTTGCTTTAGTACAAGAAAAATTTGTTCTAATGATGTGGCATTGTATGATACTCACCTTTCTGATAAGATCACTGAAGACAAAATGAGTGAATAAACAAATGTGCTAAAGGAAGCTGATGGTGTCCAGCGTTCAAAAGATATAGCATCTGAGGTCTTAAAGACTTGAAGGTAAACAAACAGCCATCTAGTAGAGAAGCAACAAAGCCCAGATGGAATAAACACATCAGCATGTGTGGTCATGAGGTGCTGATGGGAAGAGGTATCAGAAGTTCATAAACAAGCAACCGAATAGATGTGAAGGGGTTTTATTGTAGTGGAGATCCACAACCCATTTTTAAGGTTATTGGATAGTCCCTCTCAGAAGGGTCACACAGAAAGGATGAAAAATCCAGGGTGGTGGCTGAGGCCCGGTTGTATAGTGATGTGCTTGGAACTGCGGTCCACTGAGTTAGAGGTTCAAACCCAGCAGCAAGGCTGGGCCTCCTACTTCTACCACCAGAGGGCAGTAGTGCTCAAAAAAATAAAAGAAAGAAAAATCCAGGGTGAAGTATGGCACTGATGAGCCGCATAACTATTCTCTAGTTCTTTATATTTCCTCCCCTTATTATTATGGCTTTTAATTTTTTTACCTCAATAATCATGTTAGATTTGCTTATACCCATATACTAAAGATTCTTTGCTACATGAAAGCCAAGATGGATAATCTTTTAGAAACCGTAACAAGAGTAATTTTTCCCAACGGGTGAGGGAAATAGGACTGGGACTTGTTCCCTGAGTGGTATGGAGGCAATCTGGAAGACTAGTATTTCATGAAGGAAGTTTACCACTCTGGTTGTTGGAGATATAGTCAAGTACATTTTCCTAAGGTGGTCTATCTTTTCCACAGTTTCTTTTCTTCAAGCTGTGCTGCCTTAAGGTAAGCCAGTGATTGATTTTTATCTCCTCATAAAATCAAACATTCCTATTGGTTCTATTTCTTCCAGCTTCAGAATCCAGCTCCTCTCGTCCCTTCCCCCCAATAGCAGGAATTTGTAGGGGGAATTTATCCCCCATACCTGGATTCAAAATGTTTGTCATAAGCCTGAACTTTTGTCTATTAAATTTGTCTTGACAGCTTTCAGTGTATGGAAAAATAACCACTTCACCCCTGTGGCTCTTTTGAATCTTATATATAAAGCAAAAGGGGGACTTGTGGGAAGCAGAATGATTTCTTCCAAGTTGTCTCCCCCAGATATATGCCAAACTTACTGCTTGCTGCACGTGGCAAATGACTATACACTTGGAGGTCAACAGAAGGAGGTCAGTGATGATTCTTCCTAAGACCAGTTATCAGCCATCTAGAGCAATCAGACTGTATAGTTTTTCCCACCCTAAGTGAGTTCACTCCCTTCTGGTAAGGGTAGTCATAGATTACTTCCTTATAGGAGAATTCAGGGAAGTCAAGTCTACCCAAAGGTGACCAAGATTAGGCAGCTATCATGAGTCTAGGATCTGCCTTTCTTTTCACATGTATATACCTAGTCCCTCCCCTTCTTGTCACATGTATACCTTTAGCTCATCTTCTTCCTGTTATACTTAGGCCTATTGTATAGCCCCTTCCTGTGACATATTATCATGTTATCATGCCCCGAAGTAGATTTAGGCCTTCTTAGCAATAAACTTGCTCTCTCCTGCTCTCTCCATGTGGACTACTAAGTGAGGCTGAGGTGAGCATGCTACCATCAAATATGTCTGGCTCCATTATTTTATTCTCTGTGGTAGCTCTCATATTTTCTATGATTTTACTATAATCTTTACTTATTATTGCTGTACAATTGCTGTACAATTGCTGATTGGAGCTGTGTTGATATAAGGGCTGGCACCTCTAACATAATTGTACTGGGAGAGAGGTAGAGGAAGGGGGTAATAGGGAACTGATAGCACTGATAACTATATAACCCAATTTGATGGAATTGAACAACAGAATTGTATGTGAATGGATACATTGAACAGGGTAAGATATAGCAAAAAATAAAAAAAAATATTATATAAAAAAGCGGGCTCCTGGGGGTGGGGGGGATAAAAGGGAGCTTATATCAAGGAGTTCAAAAAGAAAGAAAATATATTTAAACTTATTGTGGTAGCAATTGTATGATACTATTTGATGTGGTTGAACTATGGAGTGTTATGATACATTAAGAGCTCCCAATAAAATAACTAATTTAAAATTTTAAGAAATTAATTAAAACATAAACAAAATGAGACAAAAACTCATAACCTTTGCTGGTTCTTTTTTATTCATCAACCTTAAACTGTTGAACTATAGGATTTGATCCTTGGTTTTAATGACCTTGGTTTTATTCACACTCACCTCCAGTGGTTTCACACCTTCTTATACTTTAAAAATAATCTAGATGAAAGAAGATGGCAATTCCAGTTCAGCTCCCATGTCTGGATCAGCAGGTAGCCTGAGAAGAGTTTTGACTAAATTGGAACCGGTCAGCCAATTATTGCGCACTCTAAACCGATGTGAACAAAGCAGCATCAAGGCATCTGTAGAACACACAGTTATATGTAGTATTGGATTATAAATGTGACTCCTGACTGTTAAGGGAAACATACATACACCAAATGCAATCATGTCAACTCCAATGATGACACCATATATGTCAGAGAAGAACCTCTTCTCACCAAGGACTTTATTCAGAGTGCTCAGAATGTAAAATAAATGAGCGGTTTATAGAAGATACAATTACTTTTGATTTAAAAATGGAGAAAATAGCATCAACTGAGTTCTCATGAAAGCACACCAACTTGTGTGATCCAAAGATTGTTAATGGTAAAATCCGAACTCAAAGGAGGGAATGGTATCAGAGCTTAAATTGTGAACACATTGTTTTCAGAAGGCAATGATGGTAGGTGAAGCCGAAATGGTCCACACATGGATTAAGGCTCAAGCGAATCTCCTCTGACAATAGACCAGGGATGTGAATAGCTATAATAGCATGCAAATGCAGTGGAGCCTTTTTCATTTCTTTTTTCTGTATTTTACTTTCTATGCTTCATCTATTTACAAAATTTAGGATAGGTACTGCTATAGCGACAATGACTGCCTTGGTATTTTCTTGGAGATTATAATAGGGAGTTTGTGGGAAGTTGAAAAGAATAAGTACAAGAAAGAAGTAAAATGTTCTACTATTGTTTGTGGAGGTGATTGTACAACTTGTATTAATATGAGTGGATGATTAAGTTGTATAATATGAAGACTATATGCCAATAAAATTTTCAAAAAGAGAAAATGTTTTTATCAGGGCCTAAACAAAGAAAATAATCTGTAGTATAACAAAGATAAAAGTATTTGAGGGTAACAAGAATTGAACATTGGGATTCTAACAAGAAGGTCATTGGTACAAATCTACCAGATTGGCCATGAGGGGAAAAAATACAGCTGTCTGCTCCATAAAAATAATCGCTTCTACAACCTACAAAATAGTTCTCTGTCTTTTAAAGCCACTATGAATTAGAATTGACACAATTCCACTGGGCTAGGATCCTGAATTTAATTTTAATGAAAACAATCTCAAATAAGTAGAGAATATTCTCTTGCACTTCATATGCCTCCAATTGTATACACAGCAAGAATGTAACATGTTCAAGTAATTTCACTTTTGATAGTTTTTTAATGAAAAGATATTTTTAAATGCGTTGCTATATTTTATTTTAATTGAAATTTGATCATTGATAAAAAACATTAAGGAGGAATTTTAGTGACTAATGATGGTTCAATGTCTCAATGAATCTACTAAACTTTCAAAATTGTAATTTTAAAAATACCTTATTTTACAATATCTCTATATTTCCTATATCAATATGCTACAATCAACCCAATGTATCATTATGAAAACTGGATTAAAATCCATCCATCTTTTTTATTATATTTCTGCTCTGTCTCAAATCAAGCAAAATTTAATAAATCTTTTGCAGGACTTAATAAAAGAACAGAAGATTTATACATTTAATAAAAATTCATTCAATTCCAATGGTTTTATTTAATTTATTTTCATATGTCTTATCACCTATTAGATATCATTTTGTCTCTCAAAATACTCTGAGTAGAAATGCCTTTTAAACTAATTTTTAGAGAAAAATAGTATAGATTTTCTCAAACGTTCCATATGTTTTAATTCTTATAAAAGTGGTAAATTCAAGAGTACAGTGCACACTCAGAATGCTCTTGGGGAAGTTCTTACAGACCACTGAACTTCAAATCAGTTTAGTTGTTTTAAAAGCACTTACAAATCACACAAATTTTCTTGAAAACACATGAGAAGGTAGAAAGAGTTATAGCAATGCCTTCAAAATGCATTCAAAATTATTTTTTGTAGCTACACTTCAGAATTTAGGCCTAGCATTTTTATTTTTTTTTTTGGTTTTAATAGCAATGCGGCTACTCTACTGATGAATATTTCATAGAATTATGAATGCCAAATTATGTTATAATCCTTTCTTCAAGGAGAAGCAAATGCAGATTTCATTTAAAAGTTCTTTTGAGTACTTATAACTTATCAACCAAGAATTAAGAATAGTTTCAAAAGGAGTCTATAAGGTTGACCATTTGTTAGCAATTAGAATATGTCTATATTAGGTACAAGTATCTAAGGGTTTTAATAATGGGGATGGCTTGTTTCCCTACGATATCTTAGATGACCAGGAACAGTTCTACCCTGCCCTATAGGATCTCTGCAAATCAACACTGACTTTATGGTAGTGGGAGTGATGCCCCAGAGGGGTAATTGATGTTGTCTAACAGAAAATGACAATGAGGTCTCTAAGCTGAACCAAAGATGTATATACCATAGGTGTATGGAGGGATTTGGGGATTGTACTCAGTTCTAGCCCCAATTTAGAAAACAATTAATGGGGCTGAGCCCCGGTGGCATAATGGTTGTGCACAGGACTGCGGCCCACTGGGATGAAGGTTCAATTCCAGCTCACAGGAGCAAAGGCTGGGTCTCCTACTCCTACCACCAGAGGGCAGTGATGCCTAAAAAAAAGAAAAGAAAAAAAGAAAACAATTAGTTCTCATGGCATGGCTCTGTTTGATCCTCAACCTCCTGAAGGGTCACTGAGGATGTGGGTGCTGTAGCAAAGTGGTCAAGAAACTAGATGGAATCTGGTTATCAGAAAGAATAGCATCTTAAGTCAGACAAGATAAGGCATGCTCACCTCCCAGATAGCCAGGATCTCAGCTGCCTGGTCTGTGCAGGAGGGGGAAAGAGTTTATTTCCAATCACCACATATATACAACTTTGAGGATGCACAAATCCCTGGTTTCATCTTAATGGGAAGGAGCCATACAACTGGTTTACCTCAATCAGAGGAGGACAAGCTAGGGGTCTATATCCAATTGGAAGGAGCAGCACTAAGGGTACACATGTGACAAGAATCTTGTCACAAGATGGGCAGACCCTAGATTCACTATGGCAGCCTAACCTTGGTCCTCCTGGAGTTGGTTTGACCTTGTCTCTGGGCTCTCCTTCAGGAAGACAATACACTATCCTTATCAGAAGGGATTAGCACCTAGTTAGCATGGAATATAGAGTCTGATTGCCCTAGAGGGCTGAATGCCCACAGGGAGAAAACCTCTACACAGCTGACAATGACCTCCAAGTGTACAATCATGTATCATGTGTTGCATGCAATGTCTTAGGCTTGGCATATATTTGGGGGAGGCGACCTGAGGAAAACCCCTTTTGCATCCCACATATTCTTATAAATATCAATATGGCTTTCAAAAGGGCAACTTTAAAACAAGTGTCATAGATTCTTCTTTTCTATAACTAAAAGCAGTAAAAACTTTAGAAGAAATGCTCAGCATAGAATTTTGTTTACACATTTGTGCAAATGTCTGCCTAAAAAATATATTAATTGACCTGGAATTAATATTATGAATCCCTTTTGTGTCAGGCAGGGTTCTCTTAGAGAAATAAAATTCAGGACACTAGTAGTTCTTTTTATATATTTATATATTGAGAAAGGTACATAAGATAAGAAAGAAAAAGTTAACTATAAAGTAATACAGATTGCTTGGTGCCACTCACTTGCGTGAGGCAGCTAGGAGACTGGCAGTCCTTCAAATCTTGAGAACCACTGACTAGTCCTCTGTGGAGCAATCCAGGCTATGTGGTCACAGGCAGCAAACAGCAGAGCAAGTCACCAACAGTCAGCCAGATGACAGAGTCCAACAGTCCCCAGCTCAAGAGATGTATATCCCAGGAGTGTGGCGAAGTAGGGCTTGAAGGATCCTCAACTCACAGCAACACAGTCCAGGATTAGGTGTCCCTCAGGTAGTGTTGCTTGGAGGTCGAGGCACAGGACGAACAAGGCAGCTCTCTGGTCCAAAGATTCAGAAGCAAGAGAGAGGGCGGGACTTGCCAAGCCCTCCCTATATCTGCCCTTCAATTAATCCCGAGTGTTCATTGGCCGTGCCATCGCAACAGACCCACCAATCTTCTGTGGACATGTTGGCATAACAAACCTACCCATCACACCTTTATCTGTCAAACTCACAATTGCTAGCATCATGCATATATTCTTATATAAGAAATATGCTTTTCTTGTTATTTGTATTGCTATACAGGTTTGTTACAGGCTATCTAAAATTAATTTCATGCCCAGGAAAATTATTAGGAAACTAAATTACCACTGAAGAATGGGCTCTCACATAACAATTGTGAAGATGATGGCGGACCAGACAAGTGTTCTTTCTATTTTACATAGGGTTTCTGTGCTGCAACATATCTGTAGTACCCAACAACTAGGCTGAACTTATGGTCTGATAAAATTTCAGAGGGACTTTCTGCTGATTAATAAATTCATCTATTAAAACCAAATTTCATGTAAATTAATTTATCTTATATATATAGTTTTTATCACTAATGGTTGGCGAGAAGGGTTGGGGGTGAGGGGGAGAGATATACCTCAGTCCTTGGTTCCACACAAGAAAGAATGCACACCAAAGCATGGCTTGTGATCCAAGTGAGTTTTATAAAAGGTAAAAGAAATTCAGGTTTGCACAGGCACCTCAGGGCACTTCACACCCACACGTGAAACCCTGAAGCCACAGGAGATCATTGCACGACCTCCAAGGAACAGCTTGAGCAGCTAAAGGGGCTGCAAGGCTCTGATTTCTGGCTTTTCAGGTCTTCCACTAGGAGGCGCGGCCAACGATTCAGGTGGATCCCATTGACTGAATTGAATTCATCTAGCCAGACTGACTTCTGTAGGGGTAAGGCCCACCTAGGTGTGCCGCCCTTCCTGGCCAGAATCCTCTGAGCATGCTCAATAGATGTTCCAGGTCTATGCTAGTTACCTAACAGAACTAGATCAGAAGTCTATAGTCAATTGTATGTACTAACTTGTGTTTCATTCCAAAATTAGAAAGATGGAGGAAAATTCTCAAAGATTTGATTATCACTTAATTTAAAAAATACTGCATTAGATATTACGTCACATGGAAGCATGCTCTGAAATGAGCATACTAAGTCATAAAATCCATGTCCACTGCATCATTTTATGTTGGATGAAATTTGCATGTGTAATAATATGAAAGCCATTACACCTCTGTAATGATTTTGGAGTTCCCAGGAGTGATTGTTATGCCACTTAATGCCCCTTTAGAGAGTCATAATTTGTATTTGTACAGCAATTCACTATGTTAAAAGTGCTTTTATTGCCATAATTTAATTTCTTTTTCACAACACAGTAGTGAAGAGAAAGAGAAATGGTCCTCCTTCCATTTACAGGTAGGGGCTTGATAAGTCACAAAGGTGGATATTGATTCTAGAGTGGCAAATAAAACCTACAGTACAATGAATTCAAGGATAATGCCACAATGTGTCTTCCAGTGATCTTCACATCCCTCTCTCCACTCCAACTTGTGTTTAAGATATTGGGGAGCTCAGCTATTCCTAATGTTTTAACACATTTATTTTTTAGCATAGAGTTTAAATTTAAGAGACTAGGTTAAGAAAGTGAATAGACTTGAGTATAACTCTCATACATATTTAACCTACTGGTCTTCTCAAGGTTGGCTTCCTTGTCTCTATAAAGTGCAGCTATCTATAAACTGTACCTTCCTAATAGCTTCTTGAAAACTGAGATATTATATGTAAAGTGCTATGCATAGCATTTCTGTACTAGAATAGTGGTTAAGAACATAGGCTATAGGAGTACATAGACTGACTAGATTACTGTTACTAGATTAGGAATTACTGTTTCTCACATTAGTAAATTTTAGACCTTTGGACAAATTACTTGAATCTTTTATTCTCTAACTTCCTCATACACACAAAAAACTCAAGCTGTGAGGATTTGATCAGTTATTATATGCAAATTACTATAAGATAATATGGTACATGTTAGCATATTATAGTTTTGTCATTTTTCTTTCCACTAATATTATTGCTATTTTACTACTCCCATCATCTTTACCAGAGTTAAGTTTGTAGAAACAATAGTTATTCTTAACATCTCATTGTTTTTAGGGTTTCAAAAATGGTTCTAAATGATTCAATCATGGCAAACAGAGAGAAGGGTCGCCAACTCTATTTACGAGCAACATCTCTTATCCTGAGAACCTGATGCTATCTGGTAGCCAGTGGGGCCCCCATTCAAAATTAGCAGCAGACCAACTCCCTTTGACAGCAATCATTGTTGAATGGGGCATTACTGCCTTCTAACTCTGATCAAAATCAAATGAGCAAGAGATTTTATTGCTTTGTCACCTGGACACTGCCCTTGCTGCACTTGACCATGACTGAACGGTTTTAAAAGAGTTGGAAGCCCTGCTTTCTTCATCTCTGCAGCCATTGCTGTCCATCTTCAGCACCTTTTCCTCCTCCTACTGCCTGGGACAGGCTGGTAAGGATGATCTACTGTTGGTTTTGTAAAACCCTATGGCCTCTTATCAATCTTTATTTTAATTCAATGTTATGATACACCTACCCTTATAAACTCCTTCCTTCCTTTCACTCCACTTATTTTATTAAGACTGCTACTTGTTCCTCCTACTTTATAAAGCATCATTGCTCAGTATGCACTTTGTCTCCCCCACATGTCAGGGTGAGTTAAAGGACTCTTTATTGGTCTTTTTCTTTACTCTCAGTGTACATTATGTCTAGGCAGTCCCATCCAGGATTAGGTCCCTCCACCTCTAACATACAAACCAACATCGCTAACCCACACTGCTCCTTTTTCCCATCAGATGGGTCGATGACGCAGTAGACTTTGTTTCACATTTCTCTGATAAAACAGACTCCATAATTGTTTATAGTTCAGAATTTTGATGATATTTAGTTAGGAAACATGTAGTACCTTCTGAAATTTTACTTTCACTATCCTCCCTTCACTATTAGCCTATAAACTCCAAGAAACAAGCCTGTTCAATCCACCCAGGTATCAGCATGCAAGACACATCTTTGACATTCAATTTTGTTTGTTAACTGATCGTTGAACTGAATCTTGAGTTGTATAACTGAATATCTACAGCCAATTGCAAATATCAACCTGAATGTCCCAAAGGCACCAGAAAGCAAATATTATATACCTTTTTGGGTCTCTATACATTCCCATGAACTGAATGCTTGTCAAATTATCTATGTGCAAGAAATTTTTTTTGCAAGTTCTGCAAGAAACATTCTTGAAGTTAAAGTCTGAGTAATAGATTTCCAAGGAAACTTAATTTCCCATTGGATTATTGAGTGAATGATGGATATTACTGATTTTTGCTCCATATATAACTTGATGCATTCAGGTTTTTTCCCCCTTAGGTATATTGTGAATAGTTATTTTAGTCACATTAGTAAATTAGTCTTCATGTCATGGGGTAGTACATATTTATCATATTTTTCAATGGATTACAGTGAGCAAAAAGGGAGGATCATTTTCCTTTGATGAAGATATTATGTATTATACTAGGCATCGAATTTCTATTTAATCAGAATTCTATACTCTTAGATATCCCTGACTTCATAACTACACTGCTGGGGTTGTGGCTTATTTCCTTGCAATCTATCTGAATGTCAAGTTGCAGTATCAAGTCATCTGTCAGCAGAGCTGGGAACATAATACCTAAGACATCAGTTTTGAGTCCAGTTCAGTCTTCCTCTAGCCATGGTTGTCAACTTCCTAGTGCCGTGATCCTTTCATTCAGATCCTCATGTTATGGTAACCCAGCACCCTTGAAGCCATAAGTTATTTTCTTTTTTAAAGAAATCATTTTACTGAAGGGCTCATAGAGCTCTAAGCACAATATATACATACATTTATTGTGTCACTATTTAAATCCCTTTCCCCTTTGTGTTGTTAATTCTGGATTTGTACAACACTTCTCACAATCCACCCATCCATCTATCCATCCATCCCTTGTGTCAAGCACATCTGTACATTTGTTGCCATCATCATTCTCAAAACATTTGCTTTCTATATGAGCCCTTGCTATCAGGTCATCATTATCTCCTCCCTCCATGCTTCCCTCTCCCTCGTGAACCCTTGATAATTTATAGATTATTGTTATTTTGTCATATCTTAAACTGTCTGACATTTCCCTTCACCCACTTTTCTGTTGTTTATCCCACAGGGAAGAGGTAATATTACAAGATAATAGATCCTTGTAATCACTTACCCCTTTGTACTCCACCCTCCTTCCACCCTCCCAGTATCGCCACTCTTACCACTGGTCCTGCTAAGAGTAATCACTGGGGATCCCATGTCCTGGTTTTCCTGTGTTTCTAGTTCCTATCTGTACCAGTGTACATCCTCTGCTCCAACCGATTTGTAAAGTAGAATTGGGATCATGAGAGTGTGGCAGAAGGGAGCATTTAGGAACTAAAGGAAAGTTGTATATTTCATGATTGTTACATTGCACCCTGTCTTATCTCCTTCCCGATACTCTTCTGTAAGGAGAAGTTCAGTTGTCTATAGATGGGTGTTGGGTCTCCAATTTACAATCCCCCTCATTCACAACAATTTGAATTTTTGTTCTTTGATGCCTCATACCTGATCCCTTCAACACCTCTTGATCACACAGGCTGGTGTGCTTCTTTCATGTGGCCTTTGCTGCTTCTGAGCTGGATGGCCATGTGGTTACCTTCAAGCCTGTAAGACCCCAGAAGCTATAGCTTTTGACAGCTAACCATCATCAGCTTTCTTCACCACATTTGCTCTGTACGTCATAAAGTTATTTTCATTGCTACTTTATAACTAATTTTGCTACTTTTATGAATCAGGCAATGCCTGTGAATGAGTCATTCAGTCTCCAAAGGTGAGGCGACCCACAGATTGAGAACTGCTGCATAGTCTTGCCAAAATATGACCTAGGAGATTTTGATTAAAGACTTGCTTGAATTATCACCATTCTAAGTTTTTGCTTGGTACAAAATTTGCTGTATCATTAACTTTATGGGCATTTAAAATTTCACTTACTCTAACCTAAAATATAAGCTGATATCAACTTTATTTCATTAAAGACAGACTCACTTTTGAATGCTGATGTTTCTAAGAGAAACTGCATTTTTTCAGGATCAGCATCATTTTTGTCAAAAGGTAAAGATATTTCCTGTTTTGGTCTGGGTAAACTAGAGGAACTAATTTATAGACATGCATATGGATGTAAGGAAAGGGTTTATATACAAAATGAATGGAAAACTGAAAAAGCATCCCAATCCAGTCCAGTTCAAAGTCATAAGTCCGATATTAGCCTATATGCCCGATACCAGTCTATAATGTATAATGTCTCCTTCTGACTCACGAAGTCAGAGGTCAGTGGGTGCAGAATCCCGGCACTGGCCGGGGTCTCCCCAGGGTTCCTGGCTTCCAGGGCTCAGGGTTCATCAACAGCATCCAGTGGTGACAGAAGCAACTCATCGCTGGCAAAGGTCCCCTCATGTCCTCTCTAGCTTCAGAATTCTGACTCCATCGGAGCAAAGCTGTGTGGCTTCTCTGGCTCCTCAGACGCTGCCATCTTGTCTTGTCCGTGATTAATCATCTCTGAGACTAACTCCCAACAAATGGGGAGATAGATTCTCATCTCCAAGAGGGAAATGTCGCGAGATTTCCCAGACATCAGGAGAAAGCCATGCCCACACAGAGCCCTCATTGGCTACTCAATGGGCTATCTCCAGATTAACAGGCTAGACTCCACCCCTACCTCTCAATCATAAAATTAACATAAGCATATGACCACCACATTCCTTTAAATAGCTCCATACTTTTTACTCAAAAATACAAATATATATTGCCCCCTACATCCAAGAGTAAGATGTTATTTTTTTCATAGAAGAATGATCCCTTGTGAAAAAATATAGATTTTCCATGTTTGAAACTATATTTGGGACAAAAATTCAGCAATATGACTCTCAATATCCCACATGGGAATTAGATTCATTCTTAGGAACAACAGTTATTTTTAGGAACATGAAAATAAATAAAACTGTTCCTTTGAAAAATAAGGATTTGTTTTTTTTTGTTTGTTTGGTTTTCCAGAGTCACACAACCCAAGCAACACATTTTCAATGGAATGCATCTATATAATAGATTGCCAACATATCAAAGTGGCCTTGCATATTCTCCTGTATATGAAACCCAGGATAGGAAACCTACAGAAAGAACTGTGAGATTAGAAGTTGTAAAGGGGCATGGCAGGCTATGTGGGCAGGAGTCCCCACATAGCTTCTCCGGCCCCAGAGATTTTGTTCCATCAGGGTAAGCCCATGTGGCTTCTCTTTCAACTCCTCCAGTCTCCAGGAATCAGGATCTATCAGCATGCTGTCATCTCATCTTGTCAGGAGACCGTCTCCAAGAGACTGAGTCAAATCTCTCTCCAAATACACTAAAATTTTAAAAGGATAGTCAAATAGCCAAGGAGCATTTGAAAATGTCTACTGCCTCATTATAATGCATCATAAAAATATAAATTAAAAGTTAAAACAATATAATACGTACACAACAGATGAAAGGCTAAAATCTTAAAGTTGGAAAATGCCAAGAGTTGGTAGAATGCCAAGTAGCTGGAACTTTTTTTTACAGAGCTAGTGGGAATGTAAATTGATATAACCACTTTGGAACACATCTTGGCAATAATTCCTAAGGCTAGCTATGCAGAAATTCTTCAATTGAATCTATACTTAACAAAAAAACACATGTACTTTTGCTTCCTAAGAAAACTACAATAGTTTGATAACTGTTGATATTTCTTTTGATAATGGGAAATTATAATATATGCAACATAAATTATATGCTTATAATATAAGCATATGATATATACTTATATAAGTATTGTTATTTATAATGTTCAAATTGATGTGGTTCTATAATAGAACATTATCATATATAATACATAAGTTATAATATGATCAAAATGGAAACATTTAGCCAGTACAACATAATTGGACATCATCCACATCATGTATTAAATAAATCTTACACATAAAAGTATACACAATACAAATTAAAATAAGAAAATTTTGTCTGTGATGTTAGATCTAAGAAAGTGACTACCTTTGGGAGGAGAGTGGAATTAGGACTTGGAAGAGCCATACAGGCCCTTTCTGAAGTGCTGGACACGTTCTGTCTCCTGACTGGAATGGTGGGCACATAGGTGTTTTCGTTTTGTGGCTGAGATGTACATTTATAATTTATGTATTCTCTGTGTTATGCTTCAATAAAATGATATTTTGAAAGGTGACAGAATATTTTTGTGTTTCATAATTAATCCTAGTTGCTTCAATTTAAAAAAATTATACAGCTTAAAATGACTGAGATTCACTTATTTCTCCATGAAAATGTGTATACCTACTGCTTCTTGGTATGTCACTTGTTTTTATCTGAAATGCATTTTGATCTAGGTTAAATAGAATTATGGATTAATTCAGCCTGCACATTTTTTTTTTCAAATTTTGAAATTAGAAAAAGGTAAAACTTAAAATTTTCATATTTGCTTTGGTTGCTTTTAAATTTCCTCATAAAAACCCAGAGCTGTGTTCTTTCCCTCGGCCTGGACTCTCTTATGACTTTCCTTCCCGCCAAGATCAGCATGTTTTTAGATGCTATTAGCTTGCAAAGCTAAGGCATTTGGGATTTACTGAAAAATAAAAATAGGCTTGAACTTGTTCATATTCACCTGCTGTTCTCAAGATGAAAACACACAGGAAAGCAATTTGAAACTGCATAAGACTTTTTTTAATTTAAAGAAATTATTACATTTAATGAAAATATGTCAGCTCAATTTTGCACCAAAGGGAGAATCACTAAGCTCTATTATCATGTCTGAGTAGAAGCTTAAAACTTTTTTATATAAAAAATTATTTACTCAACAATCTCACATAAGTTTAATTTATAAATAAAACAGCAATATGTACAAAATACTTTTTAATTTTTTTAATCCTGAGACTTTTCAAAAAATTTGGATGACATTAGGGAACAAACCTAATTTCTAGTTCTGTGAACATATAGCCCCCTCAGAGTGGTAGGGCTGTAAATTGGGCTAATTAAATGGTCTCCTCCAACATGAAAAAGTATTTACCACTAGCTAATTATATGCTAGAAAGTATATAAAATGGAAACGAATAAGATATCCCATTGTGGGGTATACAATTCACTTTGGTCCCCAAATTTAGTCATTATCTTTAGTTTTCAAAGATAATCTCTAAATTCTTGGAATGACCCGAATCATTGAAATGCATTTGCTATGTAGAGGACTCAAAATGATCCCTGATGGTTTACGTTAATTAGATAACTCGTGAAAAATGACCCCGCCAGAAAAACCCACAGCATGACGTCAGTCTGAGGTGGTGCAAATGGTTAAGCACTTGACAAACCCGAAAAGCTGGCTTTTCAGACCCAGTCAGAGCTGCCTCAAAGCTACGCTCGGTGCCCTACATGGCAGCGCCACTTGGCACCCTTTAGATTGCCGAGTCCAAACTGACTGAATAGCAGCTGACAACGAAAACGATATCGGTTCATAATCACGGGATGAGAGAAGGTCAGAACTTGAGTGCTGCAAACGAACATTGCTTCAGCCAAGTATGCCTGCACAGTGAGATCCAGATTGCAGCTTCAGGTCGGAGCACTTGCTTTGTGGAAGGCTATGGCATAGTCTCCACTGTCATTAGGTCAGTGCTGACTTACAGCGACCCTACAAGACATGCGATTTTCCAGTCCCATAACACTTTGAAGGAGTAGAAAGTCCCGTCTTCCCCCTCCCGGGAGTGGTTGGGGAAGTGCTGAACTTTAGGTGAGCTGCCCCACTTGTAAACGCTACACTACCAGAGCCATGCTGAGTTTTGGCACAAATTCAGCCACCATTGAATTCTTTCCATCTAGCAACAGCAAAACCTCTGTCCTCAGTCAGAGTGTGTTTGTGGCAACGACTCTGGCCAGCCAGGGCAGGGGCAGCCCTACACGCAGAGAGTTTCTGGGGCATGCCCTGCATAGAAGTTCGGGTCTATGGTCCTATAGTTAAGAGTCCTGCACTGACATAGATGGTCAGAGAGCCTCAGCACCAAGCCTGTACACTTTTCTAATCTGAAAGAGTGTATATATCCCAACCATTGTCCCTTCCCTGCATCTATAATTCTGCCTGCAACTGTGATGAATTGGTCTATCAGACATGATTTCATGACCGTTCCCTTATTATCATCCGTGTCGTTTAAGGAGCCACCTGGCTCTGAATCTTTTGGACACCACCATGGACTCGGGCTGATTGTCCTCTCACTCAGGCGATTCATCTTATCTTTGTCCCATTTAACACTTAATAAAAGGGTCTCTATAAGATATATTAATGAGTTTGGTTGGTGTAGTGGGCTACTTCTTAGGCTGCCAATCACTAGATCAGAAGTTCAAAACCCCCAGCTGCTCTTCAGGAGGAAGATGAAGCTATCTACTCCTGTAGAAAACTAGTCTCAGAAACACGTGGGAGCAATTGGACCCTGTCCTGCTGGGTCACCAGAATTGATTTTATGATACTGGATTTGTTTGTTTTTTTGTTTTCCCTGAGAGAGTTTCCAATAAAAGCTCTGGACAAGGAATTTATACACATGCACACACATACATACACACAATAGATAACACACATACAATCTATATAAAATGTACAGTTTTGTTAATTTTTTTATAAATAAAACTGTCTGGGTTAATAGAAAACTGTTCTGAGTTCTGAGAGTCATTCTAGCAAATGACTAAACCTTAAGGGTAACAGAAACCAACAATCTAGCTCTAGGAATTCTGGATATTAAGGCTGACCTTCATATGGGATAGTTGAAAAACTCTAAATATATAGCCAGCAGATCAGCAGTGAGGGTAATGTGGAGAACCCCAGACTTCCTAATGGTGTCTGAAATTTGAGCAGATTTGATAGTCTGTAGGATCTGTAGAACTTAACTAGTAAAGTGTGATATAGCTCTAAGAAGTTGGACCAGAGTTAGAAGTACTGCAGGTGCAGTTGGGAGCACAATTGAATAGGCTAAATTGAAATTTAATGCATTCATTTAGTTGGTGTAAAAAGTAAAATAGATTGCATTGATGTCAACACAAGGTACAACTATTATGAAAATTAGATAAAATCTGTGCATAAAAGAAATCTTAGCCCCGGTGGCGTAAGTGATTGAGTGCAGGAGGAGTAGATAGCCTCATCTTTCTCTTGAAAATTGTATGAGTGCGAATTGTATGAGGCCCGCAGGCTTGGTGGTTCAAATCCAGCAGCGGCTCTCAGGAGCAGCGCTGGGTAGCTCCCATGACCACCAGAGGGCAGTGATGCCAAAACGAACAAACAAACAAAAGAAATCTGTTATAGCCAAACAAAACCAAGCCCATGCCCTTAAATCGATCCCCACACATATTGGTGCCATAAGGCTGAAGAGAACTGCTTCATGAGGATGGCAAGGCTGAGTATTTTTTTTTGGTGGGGGGGGGGTATCACTGCCCTCAGGTGGTGGGAGTAGGAGGCCCAGCCTTTGCTCCGTGGAGCTGGAATTGAACCTCCATCCCAGTGGGCCGCAGTCCCACGCACAACCACTACGCCACCAGGGCTCAGCCCAAGGCTGAGTATTTTTATGAAAGAAAACTACCACCTATTCCTACCTCAGAGCATTCACTGACCTTTTGATTAGCAGCCAAACACTTTAATATCCCAAGTGGGATCCTAATTTGTTGATTTTTAACAGTCATTCTCATCTTTGTTTAATGTATATACTTTTTTTAGAAAGCTGTAGCTTAGTAATATTTTTCTCAAAACCGGTAATCCTTACCAGAACATGGGGCTGGGGGACATCTGTTGAGGTACATACCTCCTGCCTTAGAGGGAATTCCAACTCAGCTACCTATGTAGAATTTCTCAGGCAATACATCTGTATGGGTACAGTGAGTCTCAGCTTTCTCCTGCGGTGCAGATGGTAGATTTGAACCACCCACTTTGTGGTTAGCCGTTCAAGGTTTCCTCAATGTTTCTACCAGGGAAAGTCAACAAAAACGTCATCCATTTGACATTGTCTTCTAGGGCATGTTCTGTCTTTCAGATAGCAATCTGGTACTTTACCTACTAGGGCTCTTCAATAGATTTTTTTTTAAAGTCCTTATCTTTCTTTGAATAAACACTTGATAGCTACTTGAGTTGATGTATGTCATAACCACACTAGCTCACACACCCCTTCCGTAATTAAAGTTGCACTATGAAGAGTAGTTTTGCTTAGTGAATGAAATGGATAGTTAGGCATACTGTCTGAAAGTTGAAATTTGTATTCTTCATATTTAAAAATACAGCTAAGATATTGGTCACTCTTCATGGACTAAATATTTTTCAGGTTTCTTCATGTAATAGCACCCTACAATATTTCTGTATTAGTGTTCTTTTGAAAAAAGACAATAAATATTTTTAAACTATTATTATTAGAGGAACTAAAAAGTGTTCATAGAATAAAACCCAATGTGAATCTGTTTACTGTTGTGAAGGTAAATTCTATGTACCAACTTAACTAGATTATAGTGCCCAATGGATTGTCAAAGCACTACAATTCCATAATTTTATAATTTTCTATAATATAACAACCTTCCATAATCTAACATAATCTAATTAAAAAATCAGTTGAAACAGTTTGCCTTAGCTTGTGTTCCGCCTCTAGATTACAAATAGTTATTTGGAAGAACACATACTCTTCACTTTATACTCTGAACTTGTCTGACATATGGATTTTGAAATTTCAAGTTCTATAGAATATTGTATATGAGATACTCTGATTAGCCCTAGTAGCACAGTGTGTTTATACTTTGAGTTGCCAGCTTGAAGGTCCCCCTCCCCAGCCCCACCACCCCAAAAGCCAAACTCACTGTCTCGAGTCATGCCTGGCTCGTAGGGACCACATAGCGTTTCCTTTTTTAGTTTGTTTGGTTTTTTTTGGGGGGGGGGGGGGGATCTCCGTCCTCTGGTGGTCATGGGAGCTACCCAGCCTTGCTGCTGCTGGATTTGAACTGCCAAGCCAGTGGGCTGCAGTCCCGCACTCAACCACTATGCCCTCAGGGCTCAGCCCACATAGGGTTTTCTAAGTCTATAACTATTTATGGGAGTAGAAAGCCTAATCTTGGTGCTTTCAAACTGCCAACCATGCAGATTGCAACCTGAAGCATGCTTCTACACTACCAGGGCTCCTAACCTCAGGGTCAGCAATTCGAAAAGACCAGCCACTCTGAGAGAGAAAGAAGAGCTTTCCACTCCTGAAAGATGTACAGTCCCCTACACCCACACGAGCTATTCTACTGTCTATAGTGTTCCTTTGAGTCCAAATGAGCTCAGCAGTAATGAGTTTTATAGAATACTGTAATAATGCAGCAGGGTTTTACAGCCTGTAACCTAATCTATGGATTTAAGAGAAAAAAATAATGATGATTTATGAATTATCAACGTTTTGCGAAGCAGGGAGGGGAAAATGAAGAGCTGATACCTAGGGCTCAAGGAGAAAGAAAATTTTTTGAGAATGGTGATGGCAACAGATGTACAAATGTGTGGATGGATGGATGGGTGGATGAATTGTGATAAGAATTATAAAAGCCCCCAATAAAATGATTTTTTAAAAGAACTTAAGAGGTGCCAGTGTCCATAATCTTGTAAGTTAATCCTTGGAAGAGAGATAGGTGGGTGAGAAAGATCTTATTCATTGGCTTACTGGCTCTAGCTTTCTAGAGAACCCTGACTAAGATACCTACTTTCAAGCATAAATTAAAAAAAAAATAATAATCAGGTAGCTTAACTTTATACTCGTACATCTCAACAGTACTCTTTGTCTTTATGTGTGTGTGTGTGTGTGTATGTAAAAAGGGGCAAGGAATCCTGCAAGCTATTGACACATTTTTTTCTTCTCTTGTACAAAGTTGTAGCTATCTTAAAATTAAAAGCCACTCTAAGGAGGTAAGGAGTAATTCTCCTCAGCCTCAACAATTAGTTTCTCATAAAAATGTATAGTTTCCATCATAGGAGGCTCCCAGGTAGTGTAGTGGGTTAGGGACTGGACTTTTAGGTCAACAGTTCCAAACCACCAGCCACTTCACAAGAGAAAAAGGAAGCTTTCAACTCCTAGAAAGATTGACAGTCTCCGAAACTCAAAGGGGCTACCCTACCCTATAGAGGAAGTCTTGAGTAGGAATTAGCCTGATGGACGCGAGTTTGGTTTGAGTTTCAGATAACATGAAACAAAAGGGGTTGAAAATATCACCGCTTTGTATTTTAATATGTTTAGTTGGGATTGGCATCATTATACTAGCCAAATAAATTCTCACAGAGCAGATTTTTTTTTAAATTAGCTTCATGAATCTTTCTTCAAACAAAATAGAGAAACCATTATGTTAATAAAAAAATTAGTATTTCTCGGATTTAAACGGGTAAAGCAAGCAGGGGAGACAGTTTTACCCACTTATCTTTGAAGGTCAACTACTAGAGTAGGTCTTGAGCTCTGCAATAGCCTAAATTCTAGGACTGCACAACACAGATCTATAGAAAACAAGTTCTCATCCGTCTTCGAGGCAGCCTGTGTAGCCATATAGTTTTACACCCACCTGTGTTTTTTTCTTAGTCCTCCTCACACTCTGGTCCATGTGCAAATGTCTGGCCTGCCCTTTAGCTTCTATAGCTTGGTACTGTCAGTGATAGATCTTGGGAACAAGTGTCTTCCGCTTACACTAAAGCCCCACTAATTAGAAGCAGCTTCTGCTCTGGATTTTGTGTTTCTGCCATGCATATGGCCCAGCTGTCAGAGAGCTGTTTTGCTGCCTGGCAGATTGCTCAATGGCTCTCAGCAATCAATATATATCTGTGGGGAACTGTTTTATTCAAGGCATTGCCCCCTTTTGTTCTCCCTCCCAAGGCAGCAACTTGATGAAATACATAGTTTCCAAACAGCACCGCACTGCTTAGTCACTGGAAATCATTTTCCTTCGTGTGGAGGCCTGCATGAAAGACATGAAATAAAAATGTGAGAAAATTTAGTCCACAAACGATTTCAAATGTTTCATCTCAATCATCTACATTTCAAGCAAATGTATATGGAATTTTTAATGAAGTGTTTCAGTTTGCCACATCACTGGGTATGTAAGTCAGATTGAGAAATGTTCAAAGATTTTCATCTGATCCTGAGGCAAAAATGATTTTATTTGTTATATTACTTCATAGTCATGATTTGAAGAGAACCTCCACAAACTGGTGATTTTTTCTAAGTAAATTTCTATTAAAGTTTAAAAGATATCTACCGCCTTTCAAGAAAAGAAGGTTCTTTATACTTTTGCCTTTTATAAACTCTATTAAACTATGTGAAATGTGTTCAAAAATAATAAGAGAGCTATAATCGTGCAGCAATTGGAAAATACAGCCAATATTTAAAATCAAATTCCACTTCATTGAGCAAATTTCAACTCCTTGTACCTTATATAGGGATAGAAATCTTTATGGAAGCAGATACACTCATCCTTCTCCCTTGAGCAGCTGGTGTGCTTCATCTGCCAACCTTGAAACTAACAGTCCAGTACATACTCAGCAGCAGCACCAGGGGGCCTTAGCCAATATGTATGTGCATGTAATATTAACTTATACACTACATATATCACATTTGTGTGTTGATGTGAATATAGTCATACATAATATCACCAAATTCACTCAGAGCAAGTCATCTCCAACTCATAATGACCTTCTCGGTTAAGGTCAAACTGCCGTAGTGGGTTTTTCAGATGGGAACTCTTTATGGGAGTAGAAAGCCTCATTTTCCTGGGGTCGAGGAACTGGTGGGAGAATTGCTTGTCTTTTGGTTAGCAGCCCAAAGCATATCCACCCTTTCCACCAGGGCGGCTGTATAGCCAATATTTGCACAGATGTCAATAAAATATTAAATTGGCCCACTCTTTTTACAAATGTAAAATGATATTACTTTATTGGTGTATTTTATAATTTTCATACCCTCAAATTTCATTTTGCATGGTCTCTAAGAGTTATTTACTTCATATTGAGTAAATATTTACCTATTGTTATTTTTGACATGTGGCAAATAAGCATTTTCTGGTATCTGTTCAAGAAGTGCTTACTTTCTCTAGAACTCTAGGTTGCAATATTGACTTATTTTTCAAAGGGCAGAGAACTTGATTGTTTCTATCTTGTTATAAAATTAATAAACATAAATTGCATGTGAAAAACAACTAAATGTTTTATATATTTATATGGAAATCTTTGGCAGGTAACCAGCTTATTTTTCTCCATTTTATAATAAACTCTTCATTTCATTTTATTGGTTGATGAGCCTAGAACATATTGCCACTTCCCATCTGCCTTTTTTTCATACTGTGTTGGTTTTAGTCTTGTTATCACTGCTGTCAAGTAGATGCCAAATCTTAGCAACCATACGGGATAGAATAGAACACCTTCTGTGAGGTTCTGACACTGTAGTTCTTTCCTAAAGTCAAGAGTGGCTGGTGGATTCGAACTACTGACCTTGCAGTTCCTAGTCTAACTTGTAACTACTATATGGCCAGAGTTCCTTTTTGTCTGATATAGTGGACAAAAATTCTTGGTGTACATAAAGTTGACATTTCTCATAGCAGACTCGGTGACAACTAGCACCACTATTAAGGATATTAACTCTTCATAAAAACTTGCAAATATTTTTATGATTTTGCATACATACTTTTACCACATGTAGTACATCATTTAAATTTTAAATATTTACTTGCTAGCTTATTGTTTGATGTTATGTTTAGTGAAGGACATCTTCCACATCAAAATTAAGATTTATTAGAGAAGTAATACATTACAATTTGGGCCTAGGAACTACTCAGGATTCATTTAAGACGGCCTACAAGCACACCTCTCTCTGATCATTTCCCCACTAGCTGTCTTATACCCTGCTCAAGAAAACATCACAAAATCCTTTATCTAAGCTCCACCTCAAAGATGCTGAACATAAAGATGCCCAGATCTCTTGCTTCTTCGGTTAATATTACCCATTCTAACCACCATGCTCCATGGGCCACGAGGCTCACTGCATCACCGCCCACCACTGCTTACCGTTTCCGCTGTCATCTCCTTCTTCTGCCTCTGGGATAGCTCATTGAATGCTCAGAAGGAAGGCAAAACTGACCCATCCCTTCATTAGGATTCCACGCATTTTATTTGCATGGTTCCACCCCCACAAGGGAGGCCATGAACTTTTTATGCTATTAATCCCCTTGTGGGATTGTACACATTTTATTGGCATACTTTCACCCAATCTTATGGCAGGAGTTATGAGACCATGGCTACAAAAGTTATATATAAGCAAAATATAAAATTGTTTGAGTATGTCAGGACTTTACTATCTGTATACATTTCTTATCTTCCTCAGTAGTCTATAAACTCTTCAAGAATAGGAAGGATATACTTCATTTGTCCTTGAAACCTTCTGCGCCCAGCAGTTTGTAATTGGTACTCATAGAATATTGTTGGATTAAATTATTTAATTGACATAGCAAATGTGCAAACTAGCACAGTGTCTTAATAGTTTCTTCTCACCCAGGATACTTCTATGCAATTAAAGGTGACTTATTTCTCTATTAAAAAAGTATTTGGTACTTTTTCATTCTTAGAATTAAATGCTATTCTTTTCCTGAAATCATTTACCCATCTAAATGGAAGTTGTTTTAATTTTTTACTTTAGGTACTTTCCAAGCTCTATTTGAACTTGTTGCTATTTGGTTGCAAATTTTCCATGGTGCATTTATGCTTCACTCAACTTTGGTTCACCATTACTGTCATATTCTCATTCCTTTACATACACAAGTACACATGTTTGTGCGTTAAGACTAGAGCATTTTGTGACTTTAGTGTTACTGTGCATTTTATTTTCATGGCTGGGTATTTCAGACTAACAGTTAATGTTAACAATAAGATCCAGGAGGAACCATGTGTACTTCCTCTTCATTAGTTCTAAACTTAAAGAAAAAATTAAGTTTTGAGGTTGAAAAGCAAGTTTGAGTAGGAGAGAAATTTACCCAAGAGAAAGTATTGCTCTGCTTTCAATTACTACAGTGATACCTTGTGGCCCAAATTTTCCATATTGAATTTCTTACCTATTTTGCTAGCATTTTACCTATGTAGTACTTAATAGCTGCTCACTTGGTTAGAGTCATACTTTATCTGTTCTCAGCCTTTTTGGGGGGGATGTCAATATTTTTCAAAAGCAAAACTGAAAAAAAAATCGTGTAAGAAGATGCTATCAGACACTTTGCATTCTTCCTATCCATATGGGAGAAGAAAGAAGTAAGGGAGGGGAAAAAAGCAATGAAGCAAATTGAACAATGAGTGAACCAGATAATGTAAGAGCAAATTCCCAGGAGGATGTGGATGAAATGCGTTTCTGAGCACCAACTACAATATTCTACAAGTGTTAGTTTATCTGTATTCTATCAAAGGCACAAGAAGTAAACATTCGCATAAGTTTTAAACAAATGAAGGAGAATTTTTGCATGGACAATTTTGTCGGTGTAGGAAAGTAAACGGCCTCTTGGGGCCAGGAGCAATGCACTGCCATGTGCAGCTATGCTCCAGAGGAGCCATGTGGGGAGATCTTTTGGCGTCAGGTTGCCAGGCCTTTCTTTGGAGGAGTCTCTGTGGGGATTGGAACTGCTAATTTGCGTTAGTATCTGAGCACCTAACCGCGTCCCACACTCTGACACCATAGGAGGGAACTGAAGGGTTCAGATGAACAAACTAAAGGAAATAAACATTTTTAAAGAATGCACCGAGAGACAGGTGCATTGTGCATGCTTCTGCAGTCCAAGCACAAGGTAGACATGTGATGTACATAATTTGGTTACAGCTGATTTACAATGTTCCATCTCAATAACTCCAGAGTGGCAGCAATCTGAAAAGACTAGTCCCTCGAGATATTTTAATGAGGCACAGTAAAGCAACGAGACAGAGGTTTGCAATCATATCTGATTTGGCCCTGCCACAAAGACATGCGCCAAGGGTGGACGACACAGTAAACAGAAGGGAAAGAGAAACAAGAGGATGTGACAAAGAAAATAATAATTAGGCGCATGTAAACGAGCCGGGAAAGGGAGGATAGCACTCTGAGAGTCGGCAGTTTTGTATCCCTAAGTATTGGCTAAAATCTGCCATTGAAATTCTGCTTTGCACCACTTTCTTCATTGCAAGAGAAGCCATTCATCAGTTCTTTCATGCTGGTTCAATTAAATCCTATAGTGCTCCAAGGCAATGTAGCAGCAGCTCTGGTGAAGAATTTCAATTCTGTAAACAGGCCTGTAAATATGCTACTGTGGATAAATTGGCCATCAGGGTGATAGAGAGAAGCAAGCAAAAATCTGTGATTACAGCTAGTTTCTGTGTGCTAGAAAGCTGCTGAGCCATTACTGTGAGCAGAAACAATGTTCTTGCCTCCTCTGCTTATCTAGCGGTTTTGTTCTTTGTATATTAGCTATGTCCAGGCAGATACTCGGTCTGATTGATATTTCTCAGTTAGTTTCTTTTATAACAATCCTTCTATAGATTAAAAAAAAAAGATTTTTTTCTTACCTGAACTCGAACACACGCCTTAAGCTCACCTATTTCACAATACTACATCAACCTTGGGGTCTTTAGGATTTTACGAATATAGGTTGATTATTTTTGTTTTGTCTTAAAATTAATTATAAAAAATGATTTGTATTTCTGACTTATTAGTTCTATTCACCAAATGACTTATGAAAGTCACATGTTGGAAGTATTCAGATTTGGTAGTCAAAACCAAATTGCATAATTTAATTTTTAATATGACTCTGGTTGAGATTGAAATATTCATGCATACCAACAAGATATTGACTACCTAAGTATGTATGTCATATTCTTCATCATTAAACGCCACCATTAGGACAATACCAGCTACATGTTACTTAGTAAAATTTTACTGAGTAAATGAATTGTCCAGAACAGCCGACTTAATCGTGTGCACTGAATGACTCAGCAAGCAGTGTAGTTCACTGACTTTTCCTGGTTTTATGTTCTTGCTTGCATGTATGGGCTACACAGTCTTACACTATAGAGGGGGGAAAGGTTTCATGCTGTAGAATTTAGTTAGAATTCAATAGGGACGGAATCCCCTTATCTTTCAAATGAAGCTCTTTTAAAAAATGTTAATGCTTTAAAGGAAAAAAAACTGTATCAGAATTAATTTCCAATATTATGACATTAATGATGTCAAAACCATACAGAGTTATTTTATTGACATAAGTATTAACATAGGAGAATGATTGTACAGAGAAAGTTCTGGTCATGCATTGTCCTTATTAAGGTGCTCTGGCCACTCTGTCAAGTAAACCTTGGCTGTTAATCAGAGTGGGGGTTCCTGCTCATCAATTTCCAAACGAAAAGCTAAAGCTGCTGCCCCCATGAGGACTTATAGCCTTGGAAACCCTAGACGGAGGTGCTGTGAGAATGGTCTCTATGACAGTGAGTGTGATATTTGTGTGTTTTTATTATATTTATCAAGCAGAATGAAGTTTACTCTCTCAGAGGAAACTGATATAGGGTCTTCTATATTTAATAAAATCAATAAGGTGCTTATTGCCTTTGGTTTCAAGAGTTTTTGAATAGAAAACTCCCAGTAAAGACAACTGTGCCTCATTTTGACACCAGTTATCACAGCATAAGGAGTGCTGGTGATGAATCATCAACAGTAGGCTGCTAACTGAAAGGCTGGCAGAACTCACGGGAGTCTCAGGGAGAAGACTTGGTTCTCTATTCCCCAAAAGATTGCGTCACAGGACATCCTCTGGACAGCAGTCCTGGGTCCTATCGAGTCACTTGAGTTGAAATCAACACCCGCAGAAGGAGGAGGCAGCTCCACTTGGGCACGCACCAACAACAACATACTGCCCTTCAGATCTCTTTGACATGTTTTCTCTTTACTTTCAATATGAAATCCATTCAGAAAGGTATTTTATCTTGAATCGATAAAGGAAAACATTTCTACAATAGTCTGCTAATCACCAGTCAGCAGCCTCTGGTCTCCATTAGGTTGGTATAGAAATCACAGTACCTCTCGGATAAACATGTTCTGTGCCTTCATCGTCTTTTTCTCTCAATATTGTTCTGCGGTGAGTGAAGAAGAAGCAACTCAACTGAAAAACATGATAAAAAGTAAATCTATTTATAGGCAGCTTTGAGTTACTACTGCCCTGAAGAGAAAATTGGTTATTTTAATTATAAGCTTCACTTTTTATAAGAAATATGACAGACGTGTGTTTTGGTGACAGATTGATTTCTCAGAGAAGCATTTGAAGCACCAGTTGAAAAGTTTGTGAATGCCTTCCTTTAAAAGAGAATAAAAGAAGCAAGCCTGGGAATTTTTATAAAGCAGAGTAACTCTCCAGATAGATGAAGAAGTGAATCTGAGAGTACAAATGGTAACAGAAGCTGAAATATGTATACTTTCTTTTTTCTGACAGTTAATCACTATCCAGGATTTTAAATCACCTCCTTGAATTGCATGTCTTTTACACAGAGTGGAAGTAGATGCACTCTCATCTTCTGCATAAACTTGGGATATTTGGGTGAAGTTTTCATACCGTTAGCTTGAAGATGAGGCATATACCATATACTCCATAAGTATTAAATGAAGGGATAAATGAATAAAGAAAACCACAAACATATCGATAGTAATTATGATAACCTTAATGCTAGTATTATTTTGTTTTGTCCATGCAAAATATTGGGTTTTCTGCTCCTGTAAAAGAGTTACAATCTTGGAAATACCCTGTCCTATAGTGTTCCTCTGAATATGAATTATTTGATGACAATTATTTGGTTTTGTGGTTTTAGTTTTAAAAGGGGTTGAATAATATGGCGTATTGTATGGAGTAATGCCCCAACACATATCAATTATTATTAATTTTCTTCTTGCTTTCTTTAGTTGTACTGATTCTCTGTTTCTGTATTCAAAGATTTGAAAGGCCCAAAGAATAAGGATAAGCTGTCAGTAAGGGGTGGATAATTAACAATTCAGGTTTCACGATCTCTATGTGGGTCACTAAGCAGATATTAACTCATTTTATTTTTATCTTCAATTTTACATAAAAAGAGACCACTGATTTAGAAAATAAATAACTGCTAAATAGTGGAATTTGGAAGCAACATTCACATTAATTATAGTTATCCAATCATCAATAGAAACTAATAAGTTCTGTGCATACTAATTATCACAACAAAACAAAGAATTAAAAACAACTAAGAAAGGGGAAACAAACTCAGGCAGAAAGGTATTGGAAATATGGTGAGAGAGAAATAGAACATTCTCCTACAAAGCACTCAGTCCTTTTCTTAAGTCCTGCCATAAATTAGCAAAATGGGAATTCTTTGTTAGTGTCTTACTAAAACAAAACTCAGAAGTATCTTAAAATTTCTTCATCAAAAGCTTTTGCATGAGATTAATTCAAAATGTCTCTCTATATGCAAAGGGTTTTCAAATAAAGAATTACAAGAGTAGGCTGAATTATAAGAGTATCACTAGTTTAAAAAAATATATCTGAACCTACCCAGAATTGCAAATTCACACAGCAATCTTCCAATAATGGACCCCTTGTCTGTTCTTGAAATACATCATTTGCCAAGCAAAAGAGGGCTCTTTCTGCAAGTTTCACTCGGAGCTACTGAAACACTACAAAATGTTCACTTGTGTAAAAAAATTCTAGTCCAAATAGGTTTATTAGAATGGAGAATAAAATGAGGTTAGACATGCAATGTGAGTGGAAGATAAATTTAATAGGAAAAGTTCATTTCAATTGTGAAATGAAAGAAAACCTGATTGTAAAAGAAAGAAAGCTGCATTGCAATGTTCATCCCATATGGAGTCATCATTTATATTAAATATGATAATATTGATCACGTTCATAAATATGACTAAAAAACTGATGCTGCCATAGGGGAGAAAATTTTGTTTCATAGAAAAACCATATTGTCCATACACATCAGCTTTACTGATCTTATCAGAGCCCACTTTACAAATCTATGAATTGTAGATAACTGATAGGAAAACAATTTTTTTTACAGGAGTAGAAAACCCTGTCTTCCTCACAAGGAGCAGCTTGTGTCTAAGTGCTAATGTTATGGTTAGCAGCCGAACCTGTAACCATTATGCCATCAAGCCCTCTAACAAATTATTGTTTTGTCTTTAGACATACAATATTCTTTTCCATATGGCAATTTCATTGTCTTTCTTCCCTCACTTTAGAAGAAGTTAATTATGCTTCTGTTTATAAATTTATCTTCATATTCTTCATCTATAAATATATCTATTCTTTAGATTCCCCTTTAGATACAGTATAATACCTGCTTGATTTCCTTGAGTTAAATAAAATATTTAGCACGTATTCATATTTATATCAAACTTTAGTGTTTTATGAAAAGTATCTCCTAATACTACTCTCACAATTTATCATATAAAACCATCATCAGGGCTGAGCCCTGGTGGCGTAAGTGGTTGAGTGCAGGACTGCGGCCCGTGGGCTTGGCGGTTCAAATCCAGTGGCTGCTCTCAAGAGCAGTGCTAGGTAGCTCCCACGACCACCAGAGGGCAGCGATGCCCCCCCCCCCAAAATCATCATCAGTATCTCTAAATATTTTCTTTCCTGTTTAACATTATTTCCTCTTTCTCATCCATATACACTTGTGTGTATGACATTTTTGTTTGTGTATGGGAGTGTGTTGTGAATGATAAAATGCATTAGACACTTAAGACAATTTCAACTGTGCAATTGCAATAGAGGACCAATAACGACAAAAAAAAAATCAAAAAGGGCCTTCACCTTCTTGGAGGAAAATAAAAAGAATGATGAAGGAGAGTGGTAATACGGTTTCATCAAAAACTATGCCAAACAGAGAGGTCCTTTGAAGTTAGCTATTTCCTGGAATCATAAAAATGAGGGAGGGGGAGCACCTCTCAACCACCATTATTTCTGAGGAATCAGATAAAATTCCAACATTGTCAGTCTTTTTATTCAAGATAAAGTTACATTGCTGTGCAATTTAGAAGTAATCATATAAAAATAGTCTCTCTATGAAAACAGGTTAACCATCCAGCGAGAGCTGGGGACCAAGGTCACAGTTTCTTGTTCTTCGTGTTAGCCTGGCGCAAAATGATTCCATGCTAAAGAGCAGATTGCCCCCACAGGGTTTTCAGGGCTTACTCTTTATGGAAGAAACCTTGCTGGCACGCTGTTTAAATGCTCAGCTGCTACCTGGGACACAGTTGGTGTAAACCCGCCAGCCACTCCCAGAGAGAACGGTATTCTTCCACGTCTGCTCCTGTAAAAACTGCAGCGTTGCAAACCAAGCGGAGCAGGTCTACGCTCTCTGACACTTTTCTAGGGACAAAACTGACGCAACAGCAAGAGGATGTAATTTTTCAGTTAGCAATAATTGCTCCTCGGATAAACCTCACTGGCTACGATATTGCCACTGCGCAAAGCTAGAGGATATAATTTTTATGAGAGCAAATCGCCAGATCTTTCCCCTTTAAAGTGGCTGGATAGATTCAAACCACAAACCTTGTACTACAAGGACTCTGGATGAATTGTTCTAATACCGTTTATTGAATCATCAATCATTTGTTCAGGAATCTGCAGTAACACCTTATAATATATCAAATATTTTATATTGTATATATTTGAGTATAAGTCAACCCGAATATCAGTCAAGGCACCTAATTTTACCACAAAAGCTGCACTAAAAATGTGCTGAAAAACTTGGCTTATTGACAGCTATATATGGCAACTTCATAGAGAAGCTAAATTTAAATCTTATAGTTGATAACGTATTAATATTTGATAAACATATACAATTGCATTGAATCAGTAGCTGTAAGACAATTAGCTGTATAGGAAAAAAGATTTAAAAGCTATACTATAAAACAGAAAAAATAATCTAATATGTATGTATTTTCTATAATTAATTATTTCAATAGATTATGAAAATCATTGGATATAACCCAACATTCATTCTTGATTAAAAATTTAAACTTGTGGGCTGAACCCGGTGGCGTAGTGGTTATGCACAGGACTGCGGCCCACTGGGACGGAGGTTCAATTCCAGCAGTGGGGCTGGGCCTCCTATTCCCACCGCCGAAGAGCAGTGATGCCCCCCCCCCCCAAAAAAAATTTAAACTTGTAGTGGACACTCTTATTAATCAGTTGTAACTATTTAATCACACAGCAAATAGCATACCAAAGAGAACAGTAAAGTGAGTCAATAAAATCAAAGCTATAAAATAATTTTACTCAATTAAACTGACAAGCCTATATTGTTAGGTTCCCTCTAGTTGTTTCCAACTCAGAGTGACCCTACACCAGAACGAAGCTGTGCCACCTGCCCAAGTGCTCGTATGTTTAAGTCTACTGTTGCAGCCGCTGTGTCAATCCATCTTCTCTGGGACCTTCTGCTTTTTCACTGCTCCTCGACGATCCCAAGCATGAGATCATTCTCCAGGGACTGATCATTCCTAAGGATGTAAGACCATCTCACCACCCTTACCTCTTAGGACAAATCTGGTTAGACTTTTTCAAAGACAAAAGTATTTGTTCTTTTGGCAGTCCTGGCCAGCACTATAATTCAGACATCGATTCTTCCATGGTGTTCTTTATTCAATGTCCAACTTCCACATGCACAGGAGGCAATTGGAAATACCACGGTTTGGGTCAGGCACACCTTAGTCCTCAAAGTAACATCCTTATTTTTCAACACTTTTGTGTCAGTTCAGGTAGACTAGAGAAATAAATTCATAGGCATGCATTTGGACATAAGGGAAAGGTTTATATACAAGAGGAATGGAACATGGAGAAAGCAGCCCAACCCAGTTCAGTCCAAAGTCATAAGTCTGATATTAGCCCTTATGTCCGATACCAGTCTATTAAGTCTCCTTCTGACTCAAGCACATGCAGTAGAGGCATCCTGATGTGAGAAGGGGTCTCCCCATGGCGCCTCGTTTGCAGAGTTCAGGGTCTATCAGCAGTATCCATTGACGGTGGGAACATCTCAGTGCTAGCAGGGGTCTCTCTGTGACTTCTCCAGCCCCCAGGGTCTGGTTCCTCAGGGCAAGCCCATGTGACCTCCTCTCTGGCTCCTCCATTCTTCAGGAATCAGGATGGATCAGCTTGTTAGTACACCTCTCATCTTGTTAGTACACCGACTCCAAGAGACTGAGAGTCAAGTTTCTCTTTTCCAATTGAGAAATGCCGTAAGATTTCCCAGAAATCTCAGGAGAACGCCATGCCCACACAAAGCTCTCATTGGCTGCTCGTTGGCTATCTCCAAATTGACAAGTTAGACTCCACCCCTAGATAATCAATCATGAAATTGACATGAGTACATGACTGCCATAACTTTCAAGAGGAATTGTGCAGCAGATGCACTGTGTCCTTTGATCTCTGGAAGACTGCTTCCATGAACATTGATTGTGGACCCAAGCAAGACAAAATTCTTGAAAACTTCAGGTTTTCTCGGTGTGTTTTAGGCAGAAACAGAAATCAATACAGCAGGGGAGTGAAGCAATACCCTGACAGCAGTGCTCAGTGGTACCCAAGAACTCCTGATGATGGCCATTGAAGCCCGATACAGATGGATGGCAGCTCCGATGGCATTGTTACATTGTTTCTCACTGCCCACCTTGCAGAACAGCCAAACTTCAGTGGCAAATTCCCTAAACTGCCCCTATCCCAGACAAGTCTTATAAAACCCTTCCTCTCCTTCCAAGGCAGCATGACTTCTTGGCTCCCAACTGGGGACTTGGAGTCCTTAACCTGGAACTCAGGATGCTCCTGATCCTTCTCTGCACTCCTCTCCCTCACAGGCAGCCCGATTCTCTGGACCCAATTCAAGAACCTATGAACCTTGTCAGGGAGCTCTGAAATAAATCCTTAAAATGGTTTTCTCTTTGTCTTCTTTCTTTCTGTCTGTTGCTGGGTTAATCTAACATGTATCGTGGCACATATAGGTTCTGTTGTGAAGATTTTGGCATTCTTGATGTAATGTTGTGCTCCATACTAAAGAGTATGATACTTGATCTTCATCAGCAAATGCTTTAAGTCCACATCACTTTCAGCAGCCAAGGTTGTGGGGTGCATATTGCAGATTATTAAACCTTTTTCAATTCCAATGCCCCATTCTTCTTCATACATTCAGATTCTCTGATTATTTACTCAACATGCAGATTTAATAAGAATGGTGAGAGGATACAACTATGACAGACAGCTTTCTGAACCTTACAGTATTCCCTTGTTTTGTTCCCACATGTACAAGTTTCTAGGGAACACAATGAAGTTTTATGGAATCCTCATTCCTCTCAAGGCTATCTGAAATCTTTGACTATCTTCTCTGTTGGTTAGCCCTTCTCAGACAAAACTACTACGTACAATAGGACATGGCATCTCACTCTTGAGCAGCTGCCATCTAACACAAATCAGAAGTTCAAAGGTTAATGGTCCTTGGACAATGAAAAGAGAGGGATAGATAAGGCAGATAACTTCTTCCTTCATTTTTCTCCTCTATATAAGTAGAAGATTTCAATATATAGTGTCTCCTTTAACAGAGCAGCCTCAATTAACAGGTGAAAACACCAGATGAGTGAGCTATTGTGTCTCTTTGTAGCTCATTGTAGCACTTAGCATTTCATTGATTTACATCTCAGTTTGCTTCATGATTCTTCACCCTCCCCCCACTCCTTCCCCCATTACATTAACTCACCACTGTAGATTAATATTTACTAAAGGAAATAGAAACTTGACAGCAGACTACATTCTAGCAAATGTGAACTAAATTACTTCTCTCCCCAATCATTTTTAAAACATATTGAAGGTTTTGATCCACAGACTAACAGAGGGAAAAATGCACAATATGATATTCCATAGCTTAAAGAACCAGAGCAATTTATAGTTGACATGGATGCCTGTGTACAAATCCAAAAGAATCAGAAGATAAGCGATTAGAATAGCAGAAGAGTTTAACAAGATTCCTGCAAAAATGGCAATATAAAAAATTCAATCGTGCTTCATTATACCATCAATGGAAGACTAACAAATGTGATTTAAATGATATAATTTGGAACAATAAGAAATATTCTTAGAATAAGGCTGATAAACTATTTTAATGATGAAAGTTAAAAAATTTTGCTGAAGTACTTTAGGAAGATCTAACTAGAGCGATGAAGTATGCATCTGGAAAAATGTAAATAATTTTTCCATCTTAGCCTATAGGATTCATGAAATTCCAATCAAAATGCCAACACAGGCTGTTTATTATTGAACAGCTGGTTCCAAATTAAATATGCAAGGGCAAAGGTACTGTACTAGTTTCCTAGGGCTGCTGTAAAAGCCACAAATTAAATAATCAGTGCAGACGCGTAGTTGCCCTTCTGTGTACAACAGAATGAAGCACTGCGTGCTGTGCCAGTCTCCCCATTGCTCTTCTGTTTGAGCCCATGGTTGCAGTCACCGTGTCAATCCATTTTGTCACAGACCTTCTGTTTTTGCCCCTCAAAATAGAGGGCAAGCATGATGACCTTCCCCAAGGACAGGTCTCTCGTGACCAAATGTCCAAAGTGCATGAGATGAAGTCTCCAATCCCTGCCCCTCAGGACCATTGTGGATGTACTTTTTCCACGAGAGGTTTTGGTGTGTTTCGGAGTCCCATGGTACTTTCAATATTCCTCCCCAGCACCTGCCTGTCATAGGTTGTTGATAACCTGCCTGCTTTCCTCATGCCAAGTTTTTCTTCTCTCACTGTTGCTCCGCATACAGATGGGATAAATATGAGGAGAGGCTGCAAACCTGATATATACCTTTCCTTATTTTCAACCAGGTATTATTCCGCTCTTCTCCTCAGATAACTACCTCTTGATTCATGTGCAAGTCCACATGAGCACAACGAAGTGTTCCGGAGTTCTTATTCTTCCCAAAGCCACCTATAGTTTATGATGCACAGAGTCAACTGCCTTGGTGTTAAAGTAACTGTTATATTTCTCAAGAAGAGATGTATATCTCAGTCCTTGGCTCTGTGTGAGAAAGAATTCGTGCCAAAGCCTGGCTTGTGATCCAAATGAGTTTTATGAAAGCTAGAAGTTCAGGTTTACACAGTTACCCACAGGGTTTTGCACCCCTTCTCTGCCTGCCTGGAAGCTGCTCAAGAGAAGAAACAAGAAGGTTTCTGGCTCCTGCTTTTTCAGTCTTTTGGTGGGGAGGGGTGGTTGATGACCGTGCTTGACCCCATTGGCTGAATTGAATTCTCCTGATCTAAATGAGACATCCCAATTGAGACTCTGAGCATGAACGCAGTGTACCACCCTTTCCTGGTTGATAACTCGAACCGCTGAGCATGCACAATGGATGCCCTTTTCACTATACGATTCTCCCTGACATAACCAGCCTCGGATTACAGGAAGGTCACAAAGAGTTAGAGAGGAGAGAGAATAAAGGAGTCAAACACATTTCTTGGTAGCATGCTCACTTCCAGGATGGTCATGATCTCAGCAGCCAGATTCAAGATGGCAGCCTAACCTTGGTCCAAATGGAATTAGCTCAAACTTGTCTCTTGGCTCTCTTTCAGGGAGACAATTCACTCTCCTTATTAGAAGGGATTAGGTCCTACTTAGGGTGGGAGAGACTATCAATAAAGTCTAATTGCTCTAGATGGCTGAATGCCCTCAAGGAGATAACTTCTAAGCAGCTGACGTTGACTTCCAAGTGTACAATCATTTACCATGTGTTGCAAGCAGTGTCTTACATTGGGCACATATTTGGGGGAGACAAGATGGGGAAAGACCCGTTTGCATCCCACACCTTTGCATAAGCAATAAGACACAAGCAAACATCTTTCTGGTATTCTCTGCTTTGAGGCCATATGCATCTGAAACCAGAAATGTTATACCTCTTCTGAATCCTGCCTGAACCTCTGGCAGCGTCCTGTTAATGTACTGCTCTAACCACTGTTTGAAGAGCTTGAGGAAAATTTATTTGCATTGTGATACCTATATTATTCTATAATTTGAGCATTCTGTTGGGTTGCCTTTCTTTGGAAAAGACGAAAATATCTATCAGATATTTCCAAATATCCTAGCATAGATGAGTACTTCCTGTGCTTCATCAGCTTGTGCAAACATTTCGACTGGTATCCCATCAATTCTTGGAGCCTTGTTTTTGGCTAATACTTTCGCTGCAGCTTCAACATCCTTTAGTAGCATTGGTTTTGGCTCATATGCTGCTGTTAAAAATGGTTGAATGTCAACTAATTACCATCATGTGTCCTGATAGTACTTGCTTGTTCTAAAATTGCTAAATTGATCACATCCCTATTGATTTTCTGAATTAGTTTATAAAATCTAGCAACTTAAAAGTTTACCAATGATGATGAATGCTTTTGCAAATGTTACTTTCCCCCAGAGAACTGTGATTGTTAGGTGCCATGAAATTGGCTCCAACCCTCAGTAAAGTGACTTAGAACAGAACAAAACGCAGCCTGGACCTGCATCATTCTCAAATTATTGTGAAACCTGAGCCCATCTTCAAGGCATTGTGTCAGTCTATCTCACTGACTATTCCTCTGTATAGTTGACCTTCTGTTTAACCAAACATGATGCTCTTTGCCAGGGATCGCTTCCTTCTGACAATACGTCCAAACGATGGGAGATTAAGTTTCACCATCCTCACTTCTCAGGCACATTCTTGCTATACTTCGTCCCAGATGGATTTGTTCGTTTTTTTCTGGAAGTCCATAGTACTTTGAATATTTCTCATCAGCACCATAATTCAGATACACCAATTCTTTTTCAGTCGCATATGATCCAGATTTTGCAGGCAGATGAGGCGATTAAACAGAGACCGAGTGGACAAAGGAGGTACCTCTTGGACGGATAACCACAAGGTCAGCAGCTCCAAACCACCAGCCCCTCCTCAGGGGAAAGATACAGTTTTCTGCCGTGATAATCGCTCTCAGAAATCCACAAGGGCAACTCTACTCTGTTCTATAGAGACACTCTGAGTCAGACTATTTGATTGCAGAGTGTTGAATTGCAGAGATGGTTTAAAATACCAAGGCTTGAGTCAGTGGACTTTAGTCCTCTAAGGGGTATCTTTGCCATCTAGGGCAAAAAATTTGTTAACTGCAATAGATCATTTGATTTTTTGAGTGCTGTTTCCATGAGTAGTGATTATAAAGTAACTTATCAATATTTTCTTTTTATCAACTACTGTTCTGGTCATGAGAACTTGTCATCTTTTTATTGAGGTCTAATCCATACTGAGACTAGTCTTTGATCTCTAGTTTATCACAAGCAAGTGGTTTCATTTGCATACTGCAGGTTGTTTATGACCCTTCTTCTGTTCTTGATGCTGCACTCTTCTTTATGGAGTACAGCTTCCGGAATTATATTTTCAGCATACAGATTGAAAAATG
>PVJH01007609.1:58108-91704 GCA_004026705.1 Nesogale talazaci | reverse complement strand
CTTCCTCTCTTCTGCAAGCAGAAACCCCTCTGTTCCACACCCCCTTCGTAGATTTCCTGCCGCCTGCCTTTCCCTTCATGTTCTCTGGGTGAAGCCCATCACCAGTGCATTCTCAAGCACTGCCACTTGGGAGGGTGTCCCTGTGTCTCATGCTAAGAGGGCATCTCCTGCAGGCAGTTCTCTGAGAACTCCTAGGTCGAGGCAGCATGCCCGTCTCTGTTCACTTAGCACAGGGGACTGGCCTTGTTGTTTATATTTCTCTCTGTAAGCCATTTGATGGAAGGAGAAGAAAGAAAGGAAGAGGCACATCTCAGACCTGCCAGCAGCACCATTTACTACTTGTTTCCTCCGGTGAAAATGGTGGTGACAGTTTCTCCTTAAGAGACTATTTGAGGACATGGAAAGAAGACAGCTATTCAGTGCTCGACTGTTCATTTTACTCCCACACCTCAGTCCCTCTCCTGGGCTCTCCTACCCCTCAACTTTTCTGTTACCCCCACCCTAGTCATCCCCTCTCAACATCTCTGGATGGCTTTCCTGCTAGCTCAGACTTTTTTTGGCCTCCTCTACAGCCCAGACCCCAATTGTCTGGGACTTTAAGACCAAGCCCTTGCTGCCTGTCACCACCTCCCTGCTTCCAGCTTCCTCACCTCCCTATCGCCTCAGGTCTCCCTGTCTGGGAACACCAGGAAAGCAAGGGCTTGGTCTGTCCAGGTGGTGACGACAGTGGTGGTGTTTAGGACAGGGTTTGACATGGGTGGGTCTTCGGTAGATATGTGCTGAATACATCGATTGGGGAATCGCTTCGCACACAGACCCCAGAACTCCATCCTTACATCCCTTCTCCTGGAGGCTTCGGTGCCCTTCCAAGCAACCTCCCCTCCTCCTCATTGCGTCTCTCACGGCCTGCCCTCATGCCCCTTTCACTGTGCCTGCAATGGCAATTGCTTCATCACAGATAACCTTGCTCCCTCTCCAGCCCACCCTGGGCCCAATGTCGGGTGTCCACTCCGAAAGCAGAACTGAAAAGATGAGGCTTTCTGCTCCCATACAGATTGACAGTCTCGGAACCCCACAGGGGCAGTTCTACTCTGTACTACAGGCAGGGCTGCTGTGGCTCAGCCTGGACTCGATGGCAATGGGAAAGCAGAACTTGGATCCTCCTCCTCTCTTGTGCTACTGTCAGGTCAATTATATAGCCCTTAACCTGCACCTTCCTAGTAAGGTCCACCCTTCTCCCCACCCACAGAAGCAATGTGCTGTCGCTAAAAGCCCAGTCCGATGGACCATATTCCGGGCTTTTTCCTGCTAGTTTCTCTGAACTTCAGGCTGTGCAGGAACATGGACCGCAGGGCTATTGTGTATGCCCGGCAGCTATTGTTTATTGAAGCTCCACTGTGTACCAGACCAGGCTAGGGTTTGTTTGTGATGTGGGCTTTCTTGCATTGCACCCTCGTGTCAACCATATAAGGCAGGCAGGCTAGTCTGCAAGTCACAGAAGAGGAAACTAAGCCTGAGGTTTGCACCGAGTCGGGAATTGAACTCAACCACGTCCATCAGCAGAGCCCATTTTCTTCAGATCTGCACTCAGCTCATGTCTACGTATTTACAAAAAGGATCGCTGTGTGCCAGGCTCTGCTGTAACTGTTGAATGCAACATAGTCGGCAGGGATTAGAGGTACCTGTGTTTTATCAGTGAGGAAATCAGAGCACGGAGGGCTTAAGAGGCTTGCCCAAGGTTCCTCAGCTAGTCAATGTGGAGCTGGAAATGAAACAAACCCAGGTGGGCTCGCCCTGAAGTTCATGCTCCTACCACGATGCTTATTATCATGTCATCCTCTGACTCCTGGTGACCGTTGTGATTGGACTGTGGTGATCCATAGGTGTTCAAGCACTGCTTTTTCAGGAGATTACCAGGCCTTTCTTCCTAGTCTGTTTTCACTTGGAAACTGCACCAGTGCCGCATCATTATCAACACAGAAGCCCTCAAGGACACCTGGGAGGTGGCTGTGATTAAGGCACCTCAGCCTGGAATTGAACCCTGATCTCCTACCTAGGAGGCCAGACTTCAGCCATTGGGCAACCACGAGGTGCTGTTGTGTGCTGCAGAGACAGCTTCTAATCAGAACAGCCCTAGGGGAAAAGTCCCAGAGGGTTTTCTAGATCACCAGGGCTTCTCTCCCTCAGTGCCACTCGGGAGTCTGAACCACTGACTTCCTAGTTAGCATCCAAGCTTGTCAACATTGCACTGCCAGAATGCTTTCACTGCTCTATGCTGCCTTTGAATTCCCAGGGTCGATTTATGAATGAACCTGTGCCGACATCCGGTGTGCGGCTAGCTGCTAGTCCGTCCTCCCCAGTTTCCCACGGCAGGATGTTTGTTGCTGATTGTGCTCCTGAAACGATTCTCCTCAAGGTCACTGGTGGCCTTCCGGCTGCATTCAGTGGCCAGTTCTCCGGCCTCCTTTTTCTTGAATTGTCAGCAGCATTAAGCACGATCGAACTCTCCACCCTGGAGATGTTCTGTCTTACTGCCCCCTCTTTCTCATCCAGGGTAAAATGTAGGTTGCTTTGGCCCGAGCCGAACATGTGGCTGCTCCCCGGGTTTCTGCCCTAGACTCTTCTTTCTCCCGCTGGTGAGTCTCCACTCCCATCGCTCGCATGGGGGTACAAAATCCATGTCGCCAGCGTCCACTGCTCTTTTTAGCACCAGACCTGACCATCCCAGAGTGCTGGAGACCTTGCTCCATGGGGATCCCAATGGGCACCCCAAACACTACTTCTCCCCTGCCATATCTTGAGAGGACCACTTCAGCCACCAGACCCTAAGCCTAGGACTCAGGCTAGCCTCCTCCCGTGACCCAACCCTTCCTAGAGATTCAGTGACCAAGTCTTGTCGCCTTCACCTTGTCACACCCTGCATCCTGTGGTTGGCTCAGCCCCAGCGCTGTTCACCTGGACCGTTTGCTACCTGGCCTCCTCCCTGGCCTGCCTCCTCCAGTGGGTTCTTCTGCTAGAAGTCTTCCCCTCCACGTCTCTGCCCTGTCTTCCTCTCACCATCCTTCCCTTCTCCACACGCCACACGGTGTGCAAAGTCCCGGGGCCTCAGAGAGAAGGTGTTCCTGGGGAAAGGAGTTTCACTCTGATCTCCTCGTTTCTAACCACACAGCTGCTGCCACTGCCTGCAAGTGGATTCCAATTCCTAACGACCCGGCAGGTTTCCTGAGGCCGTGAACCTTTGCGGGAGCAGATACGCTGCAAAGTCCTTCTCCTTTGTGGTCACTGGTGGGTTTTGACTGCCCGTCTTGCAGTTAGCCATCCAATACCCACCCAACAGCGGGACCAGCTTCCTTCACGGGGTTGCTAGGATGATTAAATGCAATACTGTTTGCGAATTGCTTGGCATTGGGCCTGGCATACCAGACGAGCTCAGAAAACAGGCTCTCTCCGCCGCCTCTTCTGCTCCCATTGTCCCGGTCTCTTCCCAGGTATCTCCTGGGGAATCAGAGCCAGGCTGTGCCATGGTCCTGTGCGATTGCCCCAGGGACACTCAAGGGAATTGGTCAGCCTCTCTTCCTCCCTCCTCCCTTCCTCAGTCCCGCTTTCTCTCCACTCCCCCTGCCTTCCCTCCTCTTTGGCTCCCACCTCACTCCCTCTCTACCTCTGGGCTTTGGCTATTCCTGACTCCTGTTCGAATGACCTCCCCTTCCCGTGCCAGCTCCACTCACTGCCGCACAAGTTCACTCTCCCTGCTTGTTGCTCTCAGCCACCCCGTCAGAACTTCTCTTTTCTTTTCACTTGGCCCTGTGTCCTAAAGGCCTTTGGCTCATGGAGGCTCCCCACTTCCTCCATTTCTACTCCCATCTGTTTTTCACAGCCCCCCTCCTCACCCCTGTTGTCTTTGTGGTCCCTGCCCCTCCCTGGCCCTGGGACAGGAAGTTGAGGGAGGAGGTCTGGGCGGTGCCAGCTCCCCCAGTCTGCTTCCCCTCCTGTACCTTGGCCACTCCTCTACTTCCTCCTGGAGGACTCCCTTCCCTTGTGGTCCCCCTGCCGATAGCCCGCACCCCCCCCCCAACCCCAACCCACCTCTCTTTTCTCTCCCATGTTCCTCCTTGTTCCTGGATCCTATAGACACACAGGCTGGGGGTGGGGGGGCTCTGCTAGTTAGGAAAGAGGACTGACATCACATTTCAGGCCCCAATGAACAGCCTTGCCCCTCCCCCTCCTAATGAGAACCAGCTGTGGCTCCAGAGGCCCAGATGTGGGGATAGAGGGGGAGAACAGGATGGAGTCAGAGGACAGAGTAATAGAACCGGGGGTAGAGGGGGGCATGTATCAAGGCAGACTGGGTGAGAGAAAAGACGTGACAGCCCTGGGGAACAAAAGAGGACAGATCTGGGCAGGAGATGGGACAGACCAGGGAGAGAGAGACAAGAGCGGGGCAAGACAGATGCAGGGAGAAGGCTCTGGGAGGACGGGTCGAGCTGGAGAGGAAGAAGACAGCACAGGGAGGAGGGGCAGCGAGAAATGCTGGACAGATGGAGGAGCTGGAGTGGAGGAGAGAGCTGGTGAAGGGATGAGACAGTCTCGGGAGAGAGTCTGGAGTTTGCGTTTGGAGCAGGAAGCCCTGGAGCAGGAAGCGATGAGGCACAGTCCAGACAGAGCCCCCGGGGACCTTGAGGTCACAGCTGCAGCCGCAGAACTGACCAGGAGTGGCCCGGCAGCATGTGTGAGAGCATGCCTGCGTGCGCGTGCATCTGTGAGTGGGTGTGCGCGTGCCGGGCCAGTGGGAGCCTGCGCACAAGTGAAAGTGGGCCCGACTGTGCATGTGAAGTGCGTGTGTGTGTGTGTGTGCGTGCGCATGCACACACGCAGGAATTAGTAATTGTGGGTGTGAACATGCCTGTCCTCTATGTGAAGTTCCAGAGAATGTGTCTTTCTGTATGAGTGTGTGTGTGTGTGTGTCTGTGTGTGTGTGCGTGAGTGCGAGAGAGAAAACGTGGTTCTGTGTATGTGTGGAGAGTGGTGTCTACACTCTACTGCCTGGCACATGCTCAAATAAGCCTCTCTGGTGCTTGCGCGTGTGGTACGTGTGTTCGTCTGCATGTGAGTGTGAGTACAGGAGAATAAATCTCCGTGAGTGTGAAGGTCTGGGTATCTGGCCTGGGTATCTTTTCATGTCTAGCTGGGTGAGAGAGTGAGCTTGGCTTTGTGACTTTGCTAGCGTACACCATGACGTGTCCACTGTGAATGTGTACTGGTCAGGGCCCTGGTGGCACGGAGACTTCACAGACATAACCCCCACTGGAAGAAGGAATCGCTTTCATACAAGTCGTCCCACCTGGGTCTCAATGCTGTCCTGTTTCAGGCTGACCATTCACCTGGGCTCTTACACGTGAGCTTTTGTCTCCCACCGCTCACACTACTTGCCTTTGAGAAAATTCATTGGTCACATTCTTTGTGTCATGCTTTGGGCTGCATACAAAGATGAACCCCAGCTAGAGTCCCAGCCCTCACCTCTCTGCTTGTCTGGAAAGGGTAGTGGGTAAATTATAATAATACAGAATGTGGTAAGTACGTGGCCCTCAGTGTCCATGATCTTCACTCCCCTCCAACAAAAACTCTTTCCCCTCCAGGGACTGATTAAAGGAACAGGCCAACCCTGACCCCTGAGCTCTAACCCAGTCTTGGGACCCTGATCCCTGACCTGGACTTCTCTGGCCACCCCTGAAACTCAGTCTCTCCTTTCTTTGAGTCAGGTCCGTGTTCAACTTGACCTCTCTGTTCAGAAGCCCTCTGAATTGCAATTCCATACAACACCTCAAGTGCTCCTCTGACTTGAGGCACAGCAAGTGGGGGTCTTAGTGTACACGTAGAACCCCAGGATTCTGACGCTGGGATGGGGAGGCCCAGAGGGGACCCCTCAGGGAACTCTTGAGGAAGCGTCTCCCTCACTTACGTTGCCTTTCATTCTCACGCAGCATCAGGGTAGGGAGTACCAGAGTCATTCTACAGATTTGAAAATACAAGGCTGAGACTGAAGCCATGGCCAAACTCGAAAGCCCCAGCTCGTCTTCATTGCCTCACAGCAAGGGGAGAGGTGGAGGCTGGAAGGGTATGAGGGAAGGAGAGGCTGATCAGAAACCCTCCTCCCTTAGAAGAACAAAAAGGCCCAGAGCAGAGAAAATCCCAGAGCCCCCGAGATGCACTTCCGTAGCCACCAGGTGACCATGGTGCCTTGGAGGCATCGGCTCCTGCATGTTTGTGTTTGTCGTCTGAGATGGCATCTCTGTGAGCACCCCACCACCACCTTCCGAACGTGCGGTGTCGTGATATGACAGTATGCCGGTGTGAAATCTTGAGACTCTTATTCCGTCCTTCATTCAGCATAAATACCGGCTCACACTAATCCCTCTACCAAGTGCTGGAGAATGAGGAACCAACTAAGACCCACTGCTGCCCTCGAGGAGCCTCTAGCCCAGTGCCGAGAATAGCCACACTAACACTTCAGGGCTAGCTGCCTTCTACTGTCTGTCTGTACCCACAGTAGTGGGATCCCAGTAGAGCAGGGGTCCTCAACTTTCCTAAAGCCACTCTCCTTTTATACAGTGCCTTATGTTATGGCATAAAACTGTTTTTGTTGCTACTTGATAACTGTAATTTTGCTACTGTTATGAATCAGGGTGGTTCGAAACCCACCCCCACCCCCCCACCCCCGCCAAGGGGTCACAACCCAGGTTGAGAATCACTGCAGTAGAGGGTATATAACAGGCTCTACTTAGGGAGAGTCTGAGGTCTCGCAGAGAAGGTTCCACAGAAGGTGGGATATTAAAATGGGATCCCATTGGAGGAAGAGGGGAATCACATGGGAAAAAAGCTTCGGAGGATATTAGCATGAGCTCATACATCCTAGGCATTCGGAAAGGGCATGGTGATGCCTCTAATGTGGCTGCAAAGCAAAGTATGAGGGCCTAAAGTCAAGGTAGGGCTACATTATCCTGGGAGGGCTTGACTCAGGAAGGCCCAGTAAGAGGTCGAACTCGATCTTACCTGTTGAAAGGTCTATACCTAGTGTCTATGAAGCCCTGGCTCCCTTCACATGCAGAGGCATCTCCTGCTTCTGGTTTTCATTCTCTTTCTGTGCACTGAACCACCCCCCCCTTGTCCAATCGATAGATCAGACACCAGTCCATCATCCTTGACTTCTCCTGCTCTTACCACCTCTCTCCAGGCAGTCTGCAAGTTCTGCCAATTCTACCTCCTAGATTTGCTCGTTGGCCTGCCAACTGTAGAGTCAGCACTTCGAGACCACCAGCTGGTTAGAGAGAGAAAGATCCCTTCCCATCAGGTTTCCAGTCTCAGAAATCCGCCGGGGCGGGTCCATCCTGTCCTAAAGAGTGCTATGAGTCAGCCTTGACTTGTTCTCGGTGAGCTTTGCTTTGGAAATCTGCAGATCTATTCGCTTCTCCATTTGTCATTGCAGGCGCTCATCCAAGTCACCAGAAAAGCAACTTCATCCCCTGGACTCCCACAAACTCAGAAACCTAACTACTCACTGCCATAGAGTCAGTTCCAACTCATAGTGACCTCAGAGGACAGAGGAAACCTGTGCCTGTGGGTTTCGAATGCTGTAAATCTTTACCGGAGCAGAAAATCTAATCTTTCTCCCTCAGAGGGATTGGTGGGTTCAAACTGCTGGCCTTGCAGTTAGCAGTCCAATGCCTGACCCGCTAGCTCTAACAAGTGTCTCCTAGCTGACCTTGTCTCCGTGCACATTGTTTTCCACAGGAAAGCTACAGTGGTCTTCATAAAATGTAAACCGCCATGCCATTCTCTGTTTCACATGCATTAGTGCTTCCAATTACCCTTAGGATAAAAGCGGAAGCCTCAATATGGCTCACGAGACCTTGTCTCACTTTACACCAACTGCCCCAGCTCTCCGCACTTCACCTATAGCACACTTCTCCCAGCCTCACCCTCAAGCGCTCTCAGCCCTTTCTTGACTCCAGGCTTTAAGCCTTTCAACATTCTCTTCATTCCTCTAGGATGGTCTAATTATTGGATTCCCATTTGACTATCAGCTTCTCAGAGGAGCTTTGCTGGACTCCTTGAGTAAGCAGGCCCCTCTTATACGCACTTGAGCCCTGATGGGGCAGTGGCTGCGAGTTGGGCTGCTAACTGCAGGGTTGACAGTTCAAAACCACCAGCCGCTCTTGAGGAGAAAGATTGAGCTTTCCACTCCCATTAGGAATTCCAGTTCTGGGGACCAACAGAGGCAGGTGTATCCCGAGTTACAGGGTTGCTGTCAGTTGGAATTGATTTGATTCAAAACTCCCTGTGCCCCTTACAGCCCTTCACATTGCTGTGATCAACCCCTGCAGTGCACGTTCCCTCAAGGCAGGGCCTGCTTCTTTTATCCACGGCCTCCTCTCCAGTGCCCCCACAGAGGAGGGGGCTCAATCTTTTATTGAAGGGAGAAGAGAGCTTGTGTACAAGACTCACCCAGCCTCAGTGAAGTGGTGAGAATTAACCCTGGAGGACAAGAAACAGAAAGACTTAGCCATAGTTTGAAGGTAAGAGATGGAGAAAATTGAGGTTGAGAACATTCAGATCTGAAAACGATAAGCAAGCGAATCTGCTGAAAGAGAGTTTGAAGTGAGACTGCTTGAAGGAGGCTGCTGGGACCAGGGCCGAGTGAGTCTGAAGGTGGGGATGATCTGAATCCCTGGTTCCGGAACCTGTTCACACCTTCCCCTCTTGACTGTTTTCCTCCTGCTTTTCTCCCAGGTCAGGGATCCGGAGCTGGAGCCAGGGTCCAAGGTGGACCTGATCTGGAGCGTGAGACCAAGCTGGAACTGCCCCTGCCATGCAGAAGGAGTCAGACACCCCCTCTTCTTGCACTGGCATGCAGTCCCTCCCCCTGCCACCCCTGCAGCGGGCGCTGCTGCTGCTGCTCCTCCTGCTGCTGGAGGCAGGGGTGCCAGGCATCCAGGCTCAGGCCGGGAGCCTGGACCTGCAAATCGATGAGGAGCAGCCAGCGGGCACTCTGATCGGAGACATCAGTGCCGGGCTGCCGGCGGGCACGGCAGCGCCTCCCATGTACTTCATCTCTGCCCAGGAGGGCAGCGGGGTGGGCACTGACCTGGCCATCGACGAGCACACTGGGGTTGTGCGCACAGCCCGCGTCCTGGATCGTGAGCGGCGGGACCGCTACCGCTTCACTGCCGTCACGCCTGACGGCGCCACCGTGGAAGTGACCGTGCGAGTGGCTGACATCAATGACCACGCGCCCGTCTTCCCGCAGGCTCGGGCTGCCCTGCAGGTGCCCGAGCATACGGCTCTGGGCACTCGCTATCCTCTGGAGCCCGCGCGGGATGCCGATGCCGGCCGCCTGGGCACCCAGGGCTACGCGCTGTCTGGCGATGGGGCTGGAGAGACCTTCCGCCTGGAGACCCGTCCAGGGCCGGCCGGGACTCCGGTTCCTGAGCTGGTGGTGGCCGGCGAGCTGGACCGCGAGAACCGCTCACACTACATGCTGCAGCTCGAGGCCTATGATGGTGGCTCGCCCCCCCGGCGGGCCCAGGCCCTGCTGGACGTGACGCTGCTGGACATCAACGACCACGCACCGGCCTTTAACCAGAGCCGCTACCACGCCGTGGTGTCCGAGAGTCTGGCGGCCGGCAGCCCCGTCCTGCAGGTATTTGCCTCGGACGCCGACGCGGGTGCCAACGGGGCTGTGACTTACGAGATCAACCGCAGGCAGAGCGAGGGGGACGAGCCCTTCGCCATCGACGCGCACACCGGGCTGCTGCGGCTCGAGCGGCCGCTGGACTTTGAGCAGCGGCGGGTCCACGAGCTGGTGGTGCAGGCCCGGGACGGGGGTGCGCACCCCGAGCTGGGCTCGGCCTTCGTGACAGTACACGTGCGAGACGCCAACGACAACCAGCCCTCCATGACTGTCATCTTCCTGAGCGCCGACGGCTCCCCCCGAGTGTCGGAGGCCGCCCCGCCCGGGCAGCTGGTCGCTCGCATCTCCGTGTCCGACCCCGACGACGGCGACTTTGCTCACGTCAACGTTTCCCTGGAAGGTGGCGAGGGCCACTTTGCCCTGAGCACCCAAGACAGTGTCATCTACCTGGTGTGCGTGGCTCGGCGGCTGGACCGGGAGGTGCGAGATGCCTATAACTTGCGCGTGACCGCCACGGACTCGGGCTCCCCGCCGCTGCGGGCCGAGGCGGCTTTTGTGCTGCACGTCACCGATGTCAATGACAATGCGCCTGCCTTTGACCGCCAGCTCTTCCGGGCCGAGCCCCTGCCTGAGGTGGCGCTCCCTGGCAGCTTTGTGGTACGCGTGATGGCCCGGGATCCTGACCAGGGGCCCAATGGAAAGGTCACCTATAGTCTGGCCCCTGGCGCCCACACGCACTGGTTCTCCATCGACCCTACCTCAGGGATCATCACCACGGCGGCCTTGCTGGACTACGAGTTGGAACCTCAGCCACAGCTCATCGTGGTGGCCACTGATGGGGGTTTGCCTCCTCTGGCCTCCTCGGCCACAGTCAGCGTGGCCCTGCAAGATGTGAACGACAATGAGCCCCAATTCCTGAAGACCTTCTACAACGCCTCACTGCCTGAGGGAACCCAGCCCGGGACCTGCTTCCTGCAGGTGGGTAGGCTCTGCACATCCTCCTGGGAGAGGGGTGGGTGGGTGGATCAGGTGGGAGCACAGGGAACCCCAGCATAGGAACCAGGTGTTCCAGGGCCATGTGCTGATGGCGGGGTGTTTTTGCCAGAAGCTTTAGTTCATTGAACTTCAAAGTGCAGATGGGTAGGAAGGCGGGTGTGTGAAGGAGGTGGCCTGAGAGGGGTGGCCACAGAACAAGAGCTGGGCTGGTCAATCCTGGTAGTTGAGATGGAAGCTCTAGAAAAAGTGTCCTACAGCCTCAGGAAATGAGAGGGGCTCTGTAGACTCCTCTGGGAACACAGGGAGCAGACCCCCCCCCCGCCCCCAGACACGTGCCAGCCTGGACAGGGAATGGAGACTGCAGGACTGCAGCCCACTGGGTTGGAGGTTCAAATCCAGCAGCAAGGCTGGACCTCCTACTCCCACCACCAGAGGGCAATGATGCCCCCAAAACAAAACAAAAAAAGAAAGAAAGAAAGAAAAGGGGTTGGGACTGTGAGCAGACAGGTAGGGAGGGACCTGATTATAACCTCTGGCTTTCTCTTAATCCTAGATTTCCAGGGCGGTCCTTGGTCAAGCCGGTGTTTGCTTGGGCTGTTCCATGGGGCATGGCTGTAGGAGAAGCTAGTCAGAGAGTTCTTTTTGGAGACTGGTGCTTGAGGCCTTTAGTAAGCTGATCATTCTCTTCAGGGGCTGCTGGTTGACCTAGACTGCCAGGCCAGTGCCTGGCCTGACTGACCCCATCTGCTGGTTGGCATCTGGGCATTTGATTGCATGCTGCTTGCCAGCGCCCACTGCCCACTCTTCCTTGTGGTTCCTCTCCCTCTTGGCCCAGGACCAGTAAGCTAAGACTTCCAAACCTCTCTTCCCTCCTCACCGTGCCTGAAGCAATAGGGCAGCTCTCCAGGTGGTTTCCTGGAGTGTTTACTGTTTGTGATCACAGGGAAAGCAAAGGGAGAAATGCCTCTTGGGAATTCCTCACAGTTGTAAGACATCTTACTATGTGATCGCTTCAATATACATTTATACTTGTGCCAGTCAGTCTCCATTAAGGACTCAGAACACGACAATGAATAAATACCCCCACACACCATCTCATGGACTTTGTCGTCTAATCAGGTTCCAGTGAAAGAAATTTCATTACCTCCTTGTAAGAGAATGTCTTCTGTGAGTACAGATAGGCAGTATGAATGTGTTCCCACAGAAGACCCTTGATCTCAACAGGAGTTTGTGAGGGGAGCGAGGGAGAGGGGAGGTTGCGAGCAGAGGTGACATGCACAGAAGGGTGGAAGAATCTAATTCATCCACGCAGCTCAATGTCTGTGGAGTTTGTGATAGAAGGGAGGAAGATGAGGACAGTGAGGAACCAAGGTAAGACAGGATGTACAAGCTCTTTCTTAAAGATTTCTTTACAATAATCTTGCATTGTGTTTTCATTGAAGGTTTACACACTAGTTTAGGTTCCCATTGAATTATTTCTACACAAATTGCTGAGTGATGTTGGTTATATTCTTTACTTGCCAGCCTGTTCTGTCATTTCCAATGTGGTGGTTCCGTTCTGTCCATCTGGCTTCCCTACCCCCTTATATTGTCTTCTTTGTTGTAAAATGTATTTGTTGGTCTCCTGCAGGCAATATATATATATATATATATATATATATATATACAGTGTTTAACAGTGACATGTATTATTTTTGGAGCCAATTTATTATTTAGCAGCAAAGTGACTTCAAGGACACTGAAGAGTTTGAGTAGAAGTGATAACAGATTTTTTTTCTCAAAAAATGTGTTTGGTAATTGGTATAGAACTGTCGTTCTCTATTAAAGGTGATTTTGCAACCCCCTCTCCCTCAAGATATTTTGGTTGCTCACAGCTGACAGGAAACATCTAGCGTGAGGAGCACAGGGAGGCTGCAAGTACCCTAAGGACAGCTCCTACTGCAAAGAAATTTCCAGTCCGAGGTATTAGCAGTGCCTAAGCTGAAAACTATGGGGTAGGGGACAGATTGGAAGGTCAGACATCTCCAGGCAGAAGACTTATAAGAAGGGGATGAAATCGTCAAAGGGAGAGACAATACAGCCCTATATCAAGAGAGCGGTAATGTTGACGGAATAGACTAGACAAATCAGAGGGGTCATGAGGACTTACTTGTCTCCTGGTTGGTTGTTAGAGGGGGTGAAGGAAAGGGACGAGCAGATTCCTGGCTTAAGCTGTGCAGATGGGAGAGTCGTTAAGGGCAGATGTGGAATGATCAGGGGTTTAGCTTGGGATAGGTTGAATTTCAGGAGCCTGTGGGACATCCAAGTGGAGACATTGAGGAGTCATCTGGAGATACAAAGCTAGAGTTCAGCAAAGTGGTCCAGGGTGAAAGACATGGAAATGGAAGAGAACCCCAAGGCAGTGTGCAGAGGAGGCTGAGGGCAAATCACAGTAAACAACCAACAAATAAGAAAAGGCAGAGCCGGGGCTGCAAGTGGAGGAAGTAGAAAAGCAGTGAGAGGAGAAGCAGAAGAGTGTCCTGTCTCAAAGTGAGGCAGGGCATTTACCTGGGCAGATCAGAATGGAGTGGGTGCAGACATTTGAGGTCTGGTAGGAATTTCAAGATTCACAGATAGTGTTTTTTTTTTAATTTCTCCTGGAAAATAATGCCTGTGCTGAGCACCAGGAGTGGTCTTGGGGAGAGGAGCAGAAAGAAGAGGTGTGCCATAGCTATTGGGCAGCGTCTGAGAGAGCTGAATAAGGCAGGGGTGTAAAGTAGGACTGAGATCCCTCTGTGAGCATGAGCCTCCACACAGGGGCTGCAGAGGCCAAGGAATCCATGGCTGCCTCGGTTATTTCCAGGCAATGGCCCCTGTGCCTTGGGGGGGTCACATCCTGACAACTTCCCCCAAACTGCTATTTATTGCTTTCTTCCTGCAGTGAGTCAAAGGGCAAAGGTCTTTAACAGCTTCTGGAGATGGTGCCACAGCTGTGCGGCTGCCTGCCAGGATTGATGTAGGCGGAGGGGGGTGGGGAGTTTGTCTCCTGGGATATCCGGGCCCATAGCCACAGCAAAGGATTGCAGCAAGAGCTGTTTCCAGGGCTCGGCTGTGGCAGGGTCTTGGTGTCTCTTAGGAGGGTAAACAATGGCACAAATCACTCCTGTCAGGGACCTAGGCAACAATCAGAAGTCCTTGGCTGGTCTCCTCGCGAAGCAATATTTTCTAATGAAGGAAAGGGAACTCTCCAGCTTCCTCTTACAGTGTATCATGACCCTGAAGCCCCTGTGTCCACAAAGAGTACTTTGTCACAGGCTGGGGCCGCCAACACCAGCTAACCCACTATGGAGAGCCTAATGTGCACCCACTATTTAGAACTTGCTCTGAAAGAAGTTTTTGTTACAAGGCAGGGCAGTCAGAATGTCCGTTTACTCCATGAACAAATATACATAGAGCGCCCACTGTGTGCCCGGCTCTGCCCTGGGCTTGGGAGCTCTCAGAATGGGGTCTCCTGCTGACCTGGCTCTGAAATGATCAGAGGTTCCTGGCATGGATGCTCGGTTGTTCTAACTTTTCTGGGAGATGCCCAAGATTTCACCGGGAAAGCCCCCCCCCCCCCAACTTTGCATTTCTTTGCTTTGGAGAGTTCCCATGACTTAATGACCTCAACATTGCCCCATAGGCTTGCAATTCTTCTCCCACATTCAATGCCGTCCCTCTGGGAGGTTGGCCGCCAGGGAGATGAAGGAATGCTGAAGGCACCTAGAGCAGACACTGGCGTGATCAGTTCCCAGGATCATCAGACTCTGTAATGATTTAACTCAGTGTGGAGTGCAGTCCCATCACACGTCTCCAGGAGTCTCTCCGTCCGTACTCGGCTTGAGACTTGGTGATGGGGCTAACTCACACGCTCTATTGGAAATTAGGGGCCCCTGCCCTTAGCGCTCTTCTTGTGTCTGTCAAGGCAACGCCTTTTACATGGAGCTCATGGGGTGCAAGAGTGCCTCGGGGTCACTGTTGTCTGTGCGTGGCATCGAGTTGCTTCTCAGAGAGCAGTGTCTGCTGAAAGAAAAGGTGGAAAGATGGCCTTGTCCCAGAGCAGCAGGCCCACTCCTGGGGAGGCCAGTGATTGCACACTCACTGCAGTCAGCTCTCAACAAAAAAGTCATCCCGCTTCTGTGTGTCTGGCCCAGTACTAGGGATGGTGACAGCAGGGAACAAGAGAGTTCATCCCCCTGCTTTACAATATAGGACTGACAGATCCCTGTCGGAGCAACACAGGGCTCTGCGGCAGGGCTTGTCACGGACTAGACAGTCAGGGAAGACTTCCCAAGGAAGGTGACAGCTTAGATCGGGTTGGAGGGAAGGATGGGTGTTGTTGGGTGCTGTCACTGTCGGGTCCGACACCACCCTTACAGCTGTTCCTAGGAATCGACACCATGGCTGCACAGTGGGCTCAAGCTTAGGCACACTCGTGGGAAGGAAGGACCTGCCTTCATCAAGAGGATGAGATGGGTAATATTCCATGCGCAGAAAGAACCCAAAGGCAGGAAGGGTGATATCTTTCCAAGGGAACTCGAGCCTGTGGTGCTGGGGGCAGTGGTGTGAAATCAGGCCAAAGGGACAGGCACAGAGGTCCAGTCCTACAGGGGTTAGGGGACAGGGTCGGGAGCTTGAGCCTGACTGTCCAGGGATCATCCACAGATGCAGAAAAGGTGGGTGAGGAAGGAGGAAACCCCAAAGTGTGATGTCATAAGACCAGGTAAAGAAGGGGTCAAGGACGGTCAGTCCTGGACATGCACACCGGTCTAGTAATATGGAGAAACACCATTAATCAGAGTCAAAACCATCTCACTGATTGTCTCGGGACCTGCAGGAAGAAGTCAGTGATGTAGCCAAGAAACTCAGCTGTGGAAGTGAGGAGAGAGAGGGCCTCGGCTGGAGAGGGATGCAAGCTCCAGCAAGCTTTTCCGCCTTTATTTTTTTTGAACTGATTTAAGTGGAGAGGAAGAGGGCAGCGAAAGAGCAGAGAGGGGCTAATTGAAAGTGTGACATCTGCAAGAAAGGAGGACTAGGGGGGGTGGGCGTGGGAGGGGGTGTGCCTAGCACTGGCCTGATAGGAGCGAGCCTGCTTGCTGTTGCTGCAGGAAGGAAGGAAGGGTGGAGGAGGGCAGCTGTCCACTGATGTGCAGCTCTAGTGGTGGAAAGTGGAGAGAATTCACATTCTGAGTGCTGCCCGTTTGTTTGTCCAGAGCCGTGGAGACGGCAGACGTCTAGCAGTGCCTCGGAGATGAGTCCCTGCCTCCCATGCAGCCATGCATTTGGGGAATGGGCCAGTGAGGGAGTTTTTGCTCCTTACCCAGAGGGCTAAAGCTAGGGCTCAGGCTGGGTGTGGGCCATATCTTACTGTTCCCTTCTGCCCTGTCCACCCTCCAGAGACTCCGGGCATCGCCCGTGCCTGGGTCTGCACCTCTTCATTGCCGCTTGCGTTTGCCTCTGGCCTTCGGGGCCAAGACAAGCAGGCACCCCTCATCCCGGCCTCTCCCCAGGTGACAGCCACAGACGCGGACAGTGGCCCGTTCGGTGTGCTCTCCTATTCCTTGGGTGCTGGGCTGGGGGCGTCAGGGTCTCCTCCGTTCCGCATCGATGCCCACAGTGGTGACGTGTGCACAACCCGGATGCTGGATCGTGACCAGGGACCCTCAAGCTTTGACTTCACTGTGACGGCTGTAGATGGGGTGAGTGGGCAGACCACGTGGGGGCGGGGGTGAGGGTAGTGCTCACAAAGGCCGACTCACCTGATCTGTGGCTGCGTGTCCCTCCCAGGGAGGCCTCAAGTCCATGGTGTATGTGAAGGTGTTTGTGTCCGATGAGAATGACAACCCACCTCAGTTTTATCCACGGGAGTATGCTGCCAGTCTGAGTGCCCAGAGCCCGCCAGGCACAGCTGTGTTGAGGGTGCGTGCCCATGACCCTGACCAGGGGCCCCATGGGCGGCTCTCCTACCGCATCGTGGCTGGCAATAGCCCCCAGCTCTTTGCCTTGGATGAGCATTCAGGTGAGAATTCTCCTGTTCCCAGAATCAAACCCCAGAACCCCGCTCCCCTCCTGCCTGAATGATGGGCTGCGTCCCTTCCCATTCCCTTCCAGTCTCGGTCTGTTTCCTTACGCACCCCTGCTTCTGTCCTTCCTCCCCAGGGCTGCTGTCAGTAGCCTGGCCCTTAGCCAGAAGGGCCAGCTCGGTGGTGCAGCTGGAGATCGGGGCTCAGGATGGAGGTGGCCTGCGGGCAGAGCCCAGTGCCCGAGTCAACATCAGCATTGTGCCGGGAACCCCCACACCACCTGTATTTGAGCAACTACAGTATGTCTTTTCTGTATCCGAGGATGTGGCGCCAGGCACCAGTGTGGGCACGGTCCAGGCACACAATCCACCAGGTATTATGGACCATGCCCAGCCACTCTACGTCACGCCTAAAGGCCCCGTTCTAACCCTCCAACCTCATCTCAAGATACCAGGGTAGCCACAGAGAGCCCCAGCACAGAACACCTTCCAAGGCACGCTCTGGGTTCACTGCTCCCTCCCCAGACACATCGAGTATCACCCCCAGTGCCATCTGGCTGCCCTGCTAGCACCTGGGAGTGCATACGCCCACTACTACTTTGAAAGGCACAGGTGTGGGCACTGCCTGGGCCTTCTTGTCATGAGCTTCTGGGATTCAGCCTCTTCCCTGACTCCTCTCTTCTTCCCCAGGTCGCTTGGGACCTGTGACCCTCGCCCTATCAGGCGGGGATCCCCGGGGACTCTTCTCCCTGGATGCGGCTTCGGGGCAGTTACAAACACTTCGCCCTCTGGACCGGGAGCTGCTGGGGCCGGTGCTGGAGCTGGAGGTTCGGGCAGGCAGTGGCCTACCCCCAGTGTTCGCCGTGGCTCGGGTCCGGGTGCTGCTGGAGGATGTGAACGACAACACCCCTGCCTTTCCCACACCTGAAGACACAGTGCTGCTGTCCCCCAGCACTTCCCCGGGAACCCCCATCTACACCCTGCGGGCTCTGGACCCTGACTCAGGGGTTAACAGTCGAGTCACTTTTACTCTGCTTGCTGGGGGTGGTGGAGCCTTCACTGTGGACCCCAACACGGGCCACGTGCGGCTCGTGAGACCTCTGGGTTCCCCAGGGAGGGCAGCCCATGAGCTGGAGCTGGAGGCCCGGGATGGGGGCACCCCACCACGCACCAGCCACTTTCGACTGAGGGTGATGGTGCAGGACTTGGGGGCCCGAGGGCTGGCCCCCCACTTTGACAGCACGACCTACCGTGTGGACCTCCCCTCGAGTGCCACCCCTGGGACCCAGGTCCTGCAAGTGCAGGCCCGAGCATCAGATGGGAGCCCCGTCACCTACCATCTTGCCGCAGATGCGGCAAGCAGCCTGTTTGGCCTGGAGCCCCAGAGTGGGTGGCTGTGGGTGCGGGCCGCACTGGACCGCGAGGCCCAGGAGTTGTACACACTGAAGGTCATGGCAGTGTCTGCATCCAAAGCTGAGCTGGGGCAACAGACGGGCACCGCCACCGTGAGGGTCAGCATCCTCAGCCAGAATGACCACAGCCCCCGCTTGTCTGAGGAACCCACCTTTCTGGCTGTGGCGGAGAACCAGCCTTCAGGGACCAGCGTGGGCCGGGTATCTGCCACCGACCGAGATTCGGGTCCCAACGGACGTCTGACCTACAGTCTGAGACAGCTGTCGGAAGACAGCAAGGCCTTCCGCATCCACCCCCAGACTGGTGAGCCCCCGAAGCCCCGCAGTACTACTCCCAGAAGTGGCGAGCTCCCAGGCAGGATGCCTAAGCCCAACCCTGACCCTGGACTCGGATCAGTACTGGGAATCCCTGGCATTCCCTTTCCACGCGCCCCAAACCCCAGTTGCTCTGAGGCAGGTCCAGCCTATTCCATCCACCCATGGCCCCCTTCCCGCACTCCCAGGAGAAGTGACCACACTCCAAACGTTGGACCGCGAGCGGCAGAACAGCTACCAGCTCCTGGTGCAGGTGCAGGATGCGGGAAGCCCGCCTCGCAGCACCACAGGCACTGTGCACATTGCCGTGCTGGACCTCAATGACAACAGCCCCACCTTCCTGCAGGCCTCGGGGGCTGCTGGCGGTGGCCTTCCTATCCAGGTAAGTGAAGTGGCACCGCTATGTCCTGAAGTGGGAGGCAGAGGTGGGGGGGGGGGGAGATGGAGGATGCCGGGGCCATCTTCATAGGAGGCTGTAGGCGTGGGTCCTGGGAGGGCCTCTGCAAACAGGGGCCAGGAGCGCCTTTCAGTTGAATTGTGTCCCCACAGGTACCAGACCGCGTGCCTCCTGGCACACTGGTGTCAACACTGCAGGCCAAGGATCCAGATGAGGGAGAGAACGGCACCATCCTATACACGCTCACAGGTTGGGGGGAGTGGCGGAGGGAGGAGAGCTGGTGGGTGGGTGTTGAGGTGCCCTCGGGGGCTGTTGCTGGCTCTGGAACCCAAGGCCTGCGCCTTCCTCTGCCCAATCGTAGGTCCTGGTGCCGAGCTCTTCTCCCTCCACCCTCACTCCGGGGAGCTGCTCACCGCAGCTCCTCTGATCAGAGCAGAGAGGCCCCACTACGTGCTGACGCTGAGCGCTCACGACCAAGGCAGCCCTCCGCGAAGCGCCAGCCTCCAGCTGCTGGTGCAGGTGAGAAGGCCTGCCCTCTTCCGCACCGCTCTGGGCCCCTCCGGTAGCTCCAGCTTCCTGGGGTCCTGGCTTCTACCCAGCTGGCAGCCTCTCTGATTCTTCCTCTCTCTCCCCCCACCCCCGACCCCCTCTCCGCAGGTACTTCCCTCTGCTCGCTCCGCGGAGCCCCCGCCGGACCCCGCCGAGCCAGGCCCCGCGGCCCCGGTGCCGGTGGTGCTGACGGTGACAGCGGCCGAGGGGCTGCAGCCCGGCTCGCTGCTGGGCTCGGTGGCGCCGCCGGAGCCGCCTGGGATGGGGGCGTTCACTTACACGCTGGTGAGCGGCGCCGATCCCGAGGGCACCTTCGCGCTCGACGCCGCCTCCGGGCGCCTGTACCTGGCGCGGCCCCTGGACTTCGAGGCGGGGCCGGCGTGGCGCGCGCTCACGGTGCGCGCGGAGGGCCCGGGGGGCGCGGGCGCGCGGCTGCTGCGCGTGCAGGTGCGCGTGCAGGACGAGAACGAGCACGCGCCCGCCTTCGCGCGCGACCCCCTGACGCTGGCGCTGCCCGAGAACCCGGAGCCCGGCGCGGCGCTCTACACGTTCCGCGCGTCGGACGCCGACGGCCCGGGCCCCAACAGCGATGTGCGCTACCGCCTGCTGCTCCAGGAGCCGCCCGTGCCTGCGCTCCGCCTGGACGCGCGCACCGGGGCGCTCAGCGCTCCGCACGGCCTGGACCGCGAGACCACGCCGGCGCTCCTGCTGCTCGTGGAGGCGGCCGACCGGCCCACCAACGCCAGCCGCCGGCGCGCGGCGCGCGTCTCCGCGCGCGTGTTCGTCACGGACGAGAACGACAACGCGCCCGTGTTCGCTTCGCCCGCGCGGGTGCGCCTCCCCGAGGATCAGCCGCCCGGGCCCGCGGCGCTACACGTGGTAGCCCGGGACCCGGACTTGGGCGAGGCTGCACGCGTGACCTATCGCCTGGCAGCTGGCGGGGACGGCCACTTCCGGCTACATGCCAGCACCGGTGAGAGCTGGGGTGGGGGGGTGGAGGGTGGGAGCCCCGTGGGGGGCGGGCGGTCTCATGTGGAGGGCTTGTGGAAATGTCCGTGCGACCTGTATGCTGGCATCTAGGAGCGCTGTCCGTGGTGCGCCCCCTGGACCGTGAGCAGCGAGCGGAACACACCCTGACTGTCGTGGCCGCAGACCACGGCTCCCCACCACGCTCGGCCACGCAGCTCCTGACTGTCATTGTGGCTGACGTCAACGACGAGCCGCCCACTTTCCAGCAGCAGGAATACAGGGTTGTCTTACGGGAAAATAGCCCACCTGGCACGTCTCTGCTCACGCTGAGGGCAACCGACCCAGATTTGGGTAAGACCTGGACCCCGGTGAATTGAGAGCAAGATGTTTCTGGGGCCATAAGCACCCTCTGATCTTCCTCCCTGCTGTCTGTCTTCAGGGCCCAATGGCCAGGTGACTTATGGAGGCGTGTCAGGTGAAAGCTTCTTCCTGGACCCCGACACTGGTGTTCTCAGGACTCTTCGGGTGCTGGACCGGGAGGAGCAGGAAGAAATCAACCTGACAGGTATGGGTTGACAGGACCATCGGGGTGGGGGATATTGTAAACACCAGAGTTTCATGGGCAGAATCCCAAAGGACTACAGCTCTAGAGGCTTCTGCCTGTTACAACGCAGCCACTGTTCTATTTTGCACCCATTTGGAGAATCAAGCAGTTTGTTCGTGGCTAGTAACTGCAAGGTGGGAGGTTTAAGCCCACTGAGCAGTGCCGTGAAATCGAGCAGTGCCTGTTGACCTCCTTCAGTCAAGATTAGAGCCACAGGAACTGGAGCTTAGCTCCAACCTTAGACATGTAAGCCGGGATCGACCATGGCAATGTCTTCTGTTGGCTTGGGGAGTCGAGAGTTTGGCAGGAGAACAAGATGAACTGGCTTCAAGGTACTTAGCTCTGTGGCCACACACGCTTCTCCAGCGCATCATGTTGCTGTGTCCCAGCTATCCACCCTGGGAGATTCCCTGATTCTATTGCGAGTCAGAGAAGTTAAGCAACTTGCTCAAGCAAGCACATTCTGGAAGTGACAGGTCTGGAGCGTCAACTCAGAGCTCTTGGTATCTCCGTCAGTGCCTTGCCTGTCACACCATTAGTTCAAGATTCTGGGTCTGCACCAAGCAGGTGAGAGTGAGATGGAAAAGAACCTTTTCTGATGTGTGCGTTCATGTTTGTAGAAATCCTGTGTGCCTGGTGGGGGTGGGGGGGAGGGGGTCCAGTGTGTGTGTAGACATGTTGTGAACATGTATGCACACTCTGCAGTAGGGGTATCATCATGGGGGAGGGGGGAAGCAGGCTCGGTCTCACTGCCTTTGTTTCCCCACAGTGTATGCCCGGGACAGGGGCTCACCTCCCCTATTGGCCCATGTCACAGTGCGGGTGACTGTAGAGGATGAGAATGACCATGCCCCAACCTTTGGCAGTGCCCACCTCTCTCTGGAGGTTCCCGAGGGTCAGGACCCCCAGACTCTTACCACCCTGCGGGCCTCTGACCCTGATGGGGGCGCCAACGGGCAGCTGCAGTACCACATCCTGGGTGAGAATTGCCCTGCATGCACACACACCCAGCCCCCACTGTTCCTGTTCTGGTCCTCCTCTTGACCCTGGTCTCAGCCTCTGTCATCACTGGGTTTGGATCTTCCCCCCTCCTCGTTTCTTTTCCCTTCCACACACATAGTTTGACCTCTGAGAAAAGTATCCTTTTCTAAACTTCGCTGGTTTTTCATCTCCCTTTGTGTCTCCATTTTTCATCTTCCTGTTCCTTTCTTTTAAAAAAGGAAGAAGAAGCCACTTAAAAAAATCATTTTAGGGGCTGAACCCCGGTGGCGTAGTGGTTGTGCGCGGGACTGCGGCCCACTGGGATGGAGGTTCAATTCCAGCTCCACAGGAGCAAAAGCTGGGCCTCCTACTCCCACCACCTGAGGGCAGTGATGCCTAAAAAATATATATATATATCATTTTATTGGGGGCTCATACAGCTCTTATCACAATCCATACATCCATCCATGGTGTCAAGCACATTTGGACATCTGTTGCCACCATCATTCTCACAACATTTTCTTTTTACTTGAGCCCTTGGTATCAGCTCCTCATTTTTATCCCTCCTTCACAAACCCTTGTTAATTTATAAATTATTATTTTTTCACGTCTTACACTGACCAATGTTTCCCTTCACCCACTTTTCTATTGTCTGTCTGCCAGGGAAGGGATTATATGTGGATCATTGTAATCGGTTCTTGGGTAAATATCCTTTTGATTTTTTCACTCTCATTTGTTTCTCCATGTAGAGAAGCCAGTCTTAAACTTTTTGGTATCGGGGCCCCTTCAAACTCTGTAAATGTTTTAAGATCTGCAGCGCTTTTCTTTATATAGGCTATATGTACAGTATTGACTATATTCGATCCTCACACAGAGAAAATTCAGAAAAATCATAGCAAAATGAGTCAATAAAATACACTTTGCCAAGCATCTGCATCAGCGCAAGAAAATGCCAGAACTTCAAAGAACAATCTGTCAGACAGTAGGGAGGTTGTGGATATTACAGCAGGTGTAACTCAAAGGGAACAAATGGAAACTCAGAAAACACATATTTGTATTCAAACCTCTTCCCTTGAAATTCTGGAAGACCCAGGTGCCCGTGAGTTGAGTGATGATGTCATCATGCCTCATGCAGCGTCTGGACAACTCCAGCGTACATGTGTGAGCTAGTGAGAATTCAAGAGGCAAAGTACATTTTAGTATTGCTGGCAAACTAGTTCGGATCTTATGGACTTCCTGAAAAGACCGCAAGGAAACTACCAGGACTCCTCAGACCAGTCTGAGAATAGCTGCTCACTGCATTTCTTCTCCTCTTTATCTCTGTCCCGGTTTCTCCCTCTCTCTCTGTCTCTCTCTCTCTCTGTCTCTCTCTCTCTCTCTCTGTCTGTCTCTCTCTCTCTGCTGTTCACTACCTATCACCTCCACCTCAATGGGCTGCCATTCTCTGCAGATGGCGACCCAGCAGGAGCCTTTGTCCTCGATGTCACTTCTGGGGAGTTCGGCACCAGGAGGCCCTTAGACCGAGAGTTGGAGGCATCATACCAGCTGAAGATAGAGGCCCGGGATGGAGGGCAGCCGGTACTCAGTGCCACTTTGCTTGTGACTGTGACCGTGCTTGATGCCAATGACCATGCGCCAGCCTTCCCTGTGCCCGCTTACTCCGTGGAGGTGCCCGAGGACGCACCTGCAGGGACCCTGCTGCTGCAGCTACAGGCCCATGACCCCGACGCCGGGGCCAACGGCCGTGTGACCTACTACCTGGGTGCCGGTGCAGCGGGAGCCTTCCTGCTGGAGCCGGGCTCCGGGGAACTGCGCACAGCTGTGGCGCTGGACCGAGAGCAGTGTCCCAGCTACGCCTTCTCTGTGAGTGCTGTGGATGGGGCAGCCGCTGGGCCCCTGAGCACCACCGTGCCTGTCACCATCACGGTGCGAGACGTCAACGACCACGCACCCACCTTCCCTGCCAGTCCCCTGCGACTGCGCCTGCCTCGCCCAAGCCCCAGCCTCAGCACCCCGACCCTGGCTCTGGCCACGCTGCGAGCTGAAGACCGTGATGCTGGTGCCAATGCCTCCATCCTGTACCGACTGGCGGGCACCCCGCCCCCGGGCACCACAGTTGACTCTTACACCGGTGAAATCCGGGTGGCCCGCTCCCCTGCGACGCTGGGCCCCCAGGATCTCATCCTCTTCATTGTGGCCACCGACCTCGGACGTCCAGCTCGCTCTGCCACGGGCGTGGTGGTTGTGGGGCTGCAGGGAGAGTCTGAGAGAGGACCCCGCTTTCCCCGGGCTAGCAGTGAGGCCATGCTCCGTGAAAATGCACCGCCAGGTGGGTCCCCCAGCCACTTCCCACACATTCCTCACCAAAATTGCCCCCATGGTGCCACCGTCTGGTGCTCATGTGCCACCCCGTGTGTGTCCTCTGCAGGGACTCCCATTGCCTCCCCCAAGGCCGTCCATGCCGGGGGCTCAAATGGACTGATCACTTACAGCATTCTCAGCGGGAATGAGAGAGGGATCTTCTCAATCCAGCCCAACACAGGTGAGGGGCAGGAGCAGGGACGGGCTTTGAGTGGGACAGGCTTCTGGGAGGAAACAGATTCTTTGGACCTGAGGAGGAGGGACCAGAGGGGAGGGACAGCCCTTAAGTGAGGGCCCCGCCCTTTTGCCTCCCCATCAGGAGCCATCACAGTGCGCTCTGCCGAGGGGCTGGACTTCGAGGCAAACCCCCGGCTGCGACTGGTGCTGCAGGCGGAGAGCGGGGGAGCCTTTGCCTTCTCAGTGCTGACCCTGACCCTGCAGGATGCCAATGACAATGCGCCCCGCTTCCTGCGCCCCCACTACGTAGCCTTCCTGCCTGAGTCCCGGCCCCTGGAGGGGCCCCTGCTGCAGGTACGGGGTGTGCTGACAGCTCATGGACAGGGGTTGGTAGAGGACTGGTCGCTGGCCAGGCCGGTGCCTCATACTTCCCACTCCCTCCAGGTGGAGGCAGATGACCTGGATCAAGGCTCAGGGGGACAGATCTCCTACAGCCTGGCCACCTCCCAGCTCGCACGGGGATTGTTCCACGTCGACCCGGCCACCGGCACCATCACTACCACAGCCATCCTGGACCGGGAGATTTGGGCGGAAACACGGTGAGGCCCAGCCCTGTGAAACCTTCACCTGGGTGTGCCAAGTTCCAAATCCAACCCTACACTGCCTTCCATCCCTAGGCTATCTCCTAAGTCTTCTCAGCTTCCTGCTCTGATCTGCTCAGGCTGCCCCTTGTCTCTCTGCCCTGCCCTATCTGCTGACCGTCTTCTGTGCCCAGGCTTGTGCTGATGGCCACAGACAGAGGAAGCCCAGCCCTGGTGGGCTCAGCGACCCTGACCGTGATGGTCATCGACACCAATGACAACCGCCCCACCATCCCCCAGCCCTGGGAGCTCCGGGTGCCAGAAGGTGAGGGCTGGGTAAAGTGAGAGGTACAAAGCGTGGCAGGGAGACAAGTCCCTTATACAAGGGCCCCCCAGGGCACCTTGTTTTTGCCAGACACACTTGTCCCTTGCTTTACAGATGCGCTGTTGGGCTCTGAGATTGCCCAGGTCACAGGGAATGATGTGGACTCAGGACCAGTGCTGTGGTATGTGCTGAACCCATCCGGGCCCCAGGACCCCTTCAGCGTGGGCCGCTACGGGGGCCGCATCTCCCTCACAGGCCCCTTGGACTTCGAGCAGCGTGACCACTACTCCCTGCAGCTGCTGGCACACGACGGGCCTCACGAGGGCCGGGCCAACCTCACGGTGCTCATTGAGGATGTCAACGACAACACGCCTGCCTTCTCACAGAGCCTCTACCAGGTACCGCTGCCCTGGGGCCTCCCCACTGCCAGACCCACCGTGGCTCCCGTTGGGTAGAAGTGACCAGGAGAGAAGGAGTCAGGGTGGGGTTGGACTTTGGAGTTGGTACTCTGGAGATGAGAGGGTCCCTTCTCGAACCTGCTTCTCCAAGTCAATCTCTCAAGGAAACTGTCCAAGCAGGTTCTCCTGACCAGAGCACCAAAGGGAGGCAGGGAGATGGGACTCCACCCTTGACGTCAAGTGGTGCTTAAGGGGTCAAACTGGAGCACGGGCCAAGTGGGCGCCCCTGTAGTTGGACAGCTTGGCCAGAAACACCTTCCTGGTACCCTAGGTGACCCTGCTTGAGCACACATCCCCGGGCAGCGCCATTCTCTCCGTCTCAGCCACTGATCGGGACTCAGGTGCCAACGGTCACATCTCCTACCACCTGGCTGCGCCTGCCGAGGGCTTCAGTGTTGACCCCAACAACGGTATGCTTTCCCTCGGTTTGCTAGCTTGCTGGGCCACATTATTTTTTTCTTCCTTCAAATTCTTAGTCCCCGTGTCTGACCCTGGGAAGACACTACCACCCATCTCTACTGTAAGCCCTGCCCTGACTGTGTGATCCAGAATCCTTCCCTGAAGTTGCAGTCCTTTTCCAGAGGTCATTTCCTGGACCCTGGTATCCATCACTCCCCAGGTACCCCACCCCAGCCTCTTCTGAGAGCCCGGTTTTTCCCCGCTCCCTTCTCATCTCAGGGACCTTGTTCATGACAGTCGAAACGGTGGCCCTGGGCCAGGAGGGAGCTGGCGTGGTGGATGTGGTGCTGGAAGCACGTGACCATGGGGTGCCAAGCCGGGCGGCACGAGCCACAGTGCACGTGCAGCTGCAGGACCAGAATGACCACGCCCCGAGCTTCACGTCGCAGCACTATCGCATGGCTGTGACCGAGGACCTGCCCCCTGGTTCCACTCTACTTACCCTGGAAGCCACAGATGCCGACAGAAGCCGCACCCATGCCGCTGTGGACTACAGCATCGTCAGTGGCAACCGGGGCCGTGTCTTCCAACTGGAGCCCCGGCTGGCTGAGGCTGGGGAGGGTGGAGGGCCGGGCCCCCGGACGCTGGGCTGCCTGGTGCTGCTTGAGCCTCTGGACTTCGAGAGCACGGCCCAGTACAATCTGACGGTGACTGCAGCTGACCGGGGACAGCCACCCCGCAGCTCAGCTGTGCCGGTCACCATCACAGTGCTGGATGTGAACGACAACCCCCCGGTCTTCGCCCGAGCAGCCTATCACCTGGCAGTGCCCGAGGACACCCCTGTTGGCGCTGAGCTGCTGCACGTGGAGGCCTCCGACGCCGACCCCGGTCCTCACGGCCTCGTGCGCTTCACCGTCAGCTCCGGGGACCCCCTGGGGCTCTTTGAACTGGACGAGAGCACAGGGGCCTTACGCCTGGCCCAGCCCCTAGACTGTGAGAGCCAGGCTCGCCATCAGCTCGTCGTGCAGGCTGCCGACCCCGCGGGGGCGCACTTTGCCCTCGCCCCGGTGACAGTTGAGGTCCAGGATGTGAATGACCACGGCCCGGCCTTCCCGCTGAGCTTGCTCAGCACCAGCCTGGCCGAGAACCAGCCTCCAGGCACTCTCGTCACCACTCTGCATGCGCTGGATGGCGATGCAGGGGCTTTTGGGAGGCTCCGCTACAGCCTGCTGGAGGCCGGGCCAGCACCTGAGGGCCGGGAGGCGTTTGCCCTGAACAGCTCCACCGGGGAGCTGCGGTCCCGCGTGCCCTTTGACTACGAGCACACGGGCAGCTTTCGACTGCTGGTGGGTGCTGCGGACGCTGGGAATCTCTCGGCCTCGGTCACCGTGTCGGTGCTGGTGACCGGTGAGGATGAGTACGACCCCGTCTTCCTGGCTCCAGCTTTCTACTTCCAAGTGCCAGAAGGTGCCCGGCGCGGTCACAGCCTGGGCCGCGTGCAGGCTACCGACGAGGACGGGGGTGCCGACGGCCTGGTGCTCTATTTCCTGGCCGCCTCCTCTCCCTATTTTGGTATCAACCAGACTACAGGGGCCCTGTACCTGCGGGTGGACAGCCGGGCCCCCGGCAGTGCAACAGGCGCCTCGAGCAGTGGGGGCAGGACCCGGCGTGAGGCACCCCGGGAGATGAGGCTGGAGGTGGTGGCCCGAGGGCCCCTGCCCGCCTCTCGAAGCGCCACGGTGCCTGTGACCGTGGACGTCACCCACACTGCCCTGGGCCTGGCGCCTGACCTCAACCTGCTCTTGGTGGGGGCGGTGGCAGCCTCGCTGGGTGTGGTCGTGGTGCTGGCGCTGGCAGCTCTGGTCCTCGGGCTGGTGCGGGCACGAAACCGCAAGGCTGAGGCAGCCCCGGGCCCCATGTCCCAGGCGGCACCCTTGTCCAGTGGGTCCCTGCAGAAGCTGGGCCGGGAGCCGCCCAGCCCACCGCCCTCGGAGCACCTATACCACCAAACCCTGCCCAGCTATGGTGGCCCAGGAGCTGGGGGCCCCTACCCCCGCGGGGGCTCCCTAGACCCCTCACACTCCAGCGGCCGGGGTTCTGCAGAGGCCGCCGAGGATGACGAGATCCGCATGATCAATGAGTTCCCGCGCGTGGCCAGTGTGGCCTCCTCCCTGGCGGCCCGCGGCCCCGACTCGGGGATCCAGCAGGATGCAGACGGACTGAGCGACACATCCTGCGAGCCGCCCGCCCCTGACACGTGGTACAAGGGCCGCAAGACAGGGCTGTTGCTGCCAGGCTCGGGAGCCACCCTGTACCGAGAGGAGGGCCCCCCTGCCACCGCCACCGCCTTCCTGGGGGGCTGTGGTCTGAGCCCTGCGCCCGCTGGGGACTACGGCTTCCCAGCAGACGGCAAGCCGTGCGTGGCCGGCGCGCTGACAGCCATCGTGGCGGGAGAGGAGGAGCTCCGTGGCAGCTATAACTGGGACTACCTGCTGAGCTGGTGCCCGCAGTTCCAGCCGCTAGCCAGTGTCTTCACAGAGATCGCCCGGCTCAAGGATGAAGCTCGGCCCTGTCCTCCAGCTCCCCGTATTGACCCGCCACCCCTCATCACTGCCGTGGCCCACCCGGGAGCCAAGTCTGTGCCACCCAAGCCAGCCAGCACAGCTGTAGCCCGGGCCATTTTCCCACCGGCCTCCCACCGCTCTCCCATCAGCCACGAAGGCTCCCTGTCCTCAGCTGCCATGTCCCCCAGCTTCTCACCCTCCCTCTCCCCCCTGGCTGCTCGCTCACCTGTCGTCTCACCATTCGGGGTGGCCCAGGGCCCTTCAGCCTCGGCCCTCAGCTCAGAATCTGGCCTGGAGCCGCCTGATGACACAGAACTGCACATCTAGCTGTGGCCCGGGCTGGGCGCCCCCGACCTGGGATGCGAACAGTGTCCCCAAAGCAGGCCCCACTCTGAGCCTGCCCTGGGCAGCCTCGGACCATGATTGGCCACAAGGGAGGTGATCCTTGGGCCCCAGACCCCCACCCCCAGATCCCCGAGTTGGGGCAGGTCCTGTATCCTAGCCCCTCAGAGTACCAGCACCAGAGAGGCCCTGTTGGGGGACCGGTCTGGGGGTCTGGTCCAATGTAGGGGGTGGGGGGAGGAAGCATGAAGGAAGCGGGAGCCCTGGGTTCTCCCTGAGGACATCCTGCCCTGCACCAGCACCCTGGGGTGGAGCCGAGACTTTATTTATTGGGGGGCATAGGGGGAAAGGTCTCTCTAACCCAACTTGGGCCCAGTTCCTCTGGGTTCCACTGACACCCCTACCCCTACCCAGAACCAAGTGCCAATTCTCACTCTGGAGCCTTAATAAACTGCAGTTTGTATCCAGTCTCCGGCTCTGCTCTGTGGGGGTGGCAGGAGGTGTTGGAAGCTGTGTAGCTGTGTGTGTGTGTGGGGGGGGGGGGGGTGCAGAGGTCCTGGAGCTCAGGAGTCTAGTCTGGTTGTGGCATGGAGATTGGCGGCAGGTGGATGTGGGGGTGAGGGCAGCGGGGAGGCCAGAGCAGCTCAATCGTGGGCTGCTGTGCATCCAGTCTGCAACAGGAGCTCCCTTTTGTTGCGCGTTGGCCATATCAAGCTCTCTGCTGAGCCACCTGCCAGCTTTATCTCCGGGTGACTTCACAGCACGCTGTGCGGCGGTGAGTTTTAATATGACAGTGTCTGTTACAAATGAGACCTAAGCTCAGGTAGGTGAAATTACTCTCCTGGTATCCATAGCTAGGGACATCTGGATTGCTTTACTGTGCCACACTGGACTCCTTTTGGGCGTGCTGGTGGGAGCTCTGGGCTTACACGGTGCCTGGCAGGCCAGAGGGAGAGATGAAAGGGCACCCTTCCCCAGCACTCGGAAACTCTCTTCCCAGGGAGGGAGGAGCTAACACGGCCCCAAGCCAAGGGGGGGGAGGGGAGGTAGTGGTGCAGGAAGACTATACGGGTCATGTGATAGATCACATGACAGGAGGCAGGCAGAAAGGCAGAATGGGACTCGGAGCCTGGTAAGAAAATATCCCCCCCACCCCGCACCTCAATGCCTGAGAGCTGGGAAGGAAAGAATGTGCGTTGGGATGGGAAAGAATGACAGCCCAGCTCCCCGCCCCGCAGTTTCCTAGGACTTCTGGCGCTTTCCATTGCTGGGAAATGCAGCTACCACCCAGAGCCCGACCAGCAGCGGACGTGAGTGGCTTGTTAGCGAGTGTCTCTTCCCCTTGCCTTGTCCTGCACCCACCCCTTGTCCCAGCCTCTCACCCCCTCACTGGCCCTGGGATCCACCTTACAGCTTTCTCCTGGGGTTTCTAGGCTCAATCCCTATCTTTCACCTCCCATGACTCCTATCAGTCGAGAGCTGACATGAGGTCTGTCTCTATGACCTAATTTTCTGTGACCTATATGTTTCACCTCCACCTTAACCAAGGCTGTGTCCCTGACCCTTACCCCCTGACCTGCAGGCTGCCCCCAGGCTGGGTGTCTCTGGGCCGTTTGGACCCCGAGGAAGAGCTGAGTCTCACCTTTGCCCTGAGACAGCAGAATCTGGAGCGACTCGCCCACGTGGTGCAGGCTGTGTCGGACCCCCACTCTCCTCGCTATGGTGCCTGCTGGAACGTGGGGGAGGGGGGTGGAGGAGGAGCACTGGTCTGGGCCAGGGAGGGTGGGGGAGGGTGGGGTAATGCAGGGCATGTGGAAGTCGTGCTCCCCGTGCCTGTCAGGGAAGTGATCCGTGGCTGTTTGAAGAGGTTCTGAACAGAAATGTGAACTGAAACTTAACAACCCCCGACTAACCCCTACTCGTCCCCTCCGCCTTTCCTCCAGTGTTCAAGCTAGAGACCTGAGGTCGAGGACTGTGGTTGACAGCAGGGTAGGTTTGTGGTCAGCTCGAGAATGGAAACTCCTGCCTGTGCTACTGTAGCAGCCATCCGACTAGTAGGAACAACATCCAGAGCGGGCGTCCTCAACCTTCCTAATGCCGCCACCCTTTAATGCAGCTCATGTAGTGGTGACCCCCAACCAGAAAATTATTTTTGTTACTACTTCATCAATGTGATTTTGCTACTGTTCTGAAAAGGGAGACCCCTGTGAAAGGGTCACCCGATGCCCAAAGGGGTCGCAGCCCACAGGTTGAGAACCACTGATCTAGTGGATCTGAGGACTTGCCATCTCAAGTTCCTTCCCCAACCCTCACTCCCTCTGTTTGGGCATCATGGCGGCTGGTTCACTTCTCTCCACCTCCATGACCACCAAGTCTGTTGCTTATTTCCCACTTGGATAAATGCCTAGCTCCCTGACTGGTCTCCTCCACTGCACTCCCCACTCGGCCCCAGAACACCCCTGGGCACGGTCAAGTTGGAGTGTCCCCTGCCCTTCACAGCCACGGTGAGCAGTGAGGGAGGTGGGCTCACACTCCCCCGGGAGGCAAGGATGTGTGTGCCCCTCTCTGTGCAGGAAGAGTGACTCACAGCCCCTTCGAGAAAAAAAATCAGCCAAAGAGTGCCAGAAGAAAGAAAACGTTTTGAAAATGATGGTGGCAATAATTATACGATCCTGCTTGATCTAGCTGAACTATGGATGGTAGAGCCCCCAATAAATCAGGAAAATAAAAGCAAAGAAAACCAGCCAGCATAAAGAGTGGAGTGACTGTAGATGCCATCTTTTTTTTTTTTTGGGGGGGGGGGAGGCATCACTGCTCTCTGGTGGTGGGAGTAGGAGGCCCAGCCCCACTGCTGGAATTGAACCTCCATCCCAGTGGGCCGCAGTCCCGCGCACAACCACTACGCCACCGGGGCTCAGCCCTGTAGATGCCACCCTATTCAGTCGGCTCTCTGGGGGTCTGAAGGACCGCCCTAACGATGGGGGCAGCTCTTCTGGGAATTGAGGAGGATGAGACCCCTGGTGGGGCCTTGGTTAGAGTTGGGCTGCAGTTCACAAGTCCCCCCAGTCATTAAAGCGAAGAAGGACTGGGCTTCCTACCCTCCTAGGCAGGCAGCGGTCTCAGAAACCCGTGGCAGCAGCTCTCCCTTCTCCCATATGGTCACTGTGAATTGGCACCAACTCCAGGACAGTGAGTTCTGAAGAGGTTTGAAGAATCCAGGCATTTGAGCTGGGGTGCTAGGGAAGAATATGGACAGCACCTTGTCACGTGAAAGGGCAAGCCAATCTGCCGGGGAAGAAGTACAGCCTTTGCCTTGCCTCCTTGGGACATGTCAGGAGAGACCGGTGCCTGGAGAAGGCCCTCATGCTTGGTAAAACGGAGGGGTGGTGACAAAGATGGTGGCCCTCAATGTGACAGAGTGACTGCATGGCTGCAGAGTTAAGGAGCAGTTGTCAGGACGGTGCAGAAGCAGGCAATGTTTCCTTCAGCTGGGCACAGGGTCACTATGAACTGGGACAGTTGGCACACCCAACAATAAGGTTTGAACATTTTTATTGTAGAACTTAGAGCGGAAAATTTCCACTTGTTTGCTTGTTTTCCACTCTCCTGGTAATACATACTATGATCTAACCTTGGCATACCAAGTCTCTCCAACCTCCTCCCCACCCACACCTGTTCACCGCCCCCATATATCCTGCAGCTATACAACCCTCCTTTTTGCTAAAAAGATTCCTACTCATCCTTAAGATGTTGCTCCAGCCTCCTTGGGAAGCTTTGATATGTCTTGGCTGGGGTCTAAGACAAGCAAGGTGAGAAAAGAATGAGTGAAGGTAAGAGCCCCTTCTAAACCCCTGCAGGGAAATACCTGACCCTTGAGGATGTGGCTGAACTGGTCAGACCATCCCCACTGACCCTCCGCACTGTCCACAAATGGCTGCTGCACGCTGGAGCCCAGAACTGTCACTCGGTGGCCACACAGGACTTTCTGACTTGCTGGCTAAGCGTCCGGTGAGAGGAATGGTTGGCCCCATGGAGGGTCCCAGTCATCCCACCCGGGAGACGAGTCACTCCAGTGGGAGGGGTCAGTGAGCCTGCTGGATGCCTGTCCAAAGGAGCAGCTGAAGGCGTGGGGAGAGGACTCATTACCCAGGGATGCTCCAGGGGCCTCCTCTGCCCTGTGGCATGGTTTCTGACCTTCTTCTCTTATCTCTGCCCTCCAGACAGGCAGAGCTGCTGCTCTCGGGGGCTGAATTCCATCGCTACGTGGGGGGACCTGCAAAGACCAGTGTTGTAAGGTCTCTACAACCCTACCGGCTCCCACAGGCCTTGGCATCCCATGTGGACTTTGGTAACACCCAGTGGGTTTGGTGGGGGTTGGGGAGGCAGAACCTGGAACCGGGGAAGCTGGGCTTCAGCGGTTAAGTGAGGGGGGGGGGGG